>JAOSBK010000009.1:2856279-2870039 GCA_027568895.1 Erythroxylum shatona | reverse complement strand
AAGATCAATATGTGTGGATTCTATGAAGAGCCGCATCCTGTCCTTCCAATAATGATAATCCTCACCATTGAATGCAGCAGGTCTTGTGACCGAGGCACCTTCAGCATAAAAACATGTAATTTAGCCATGGATGTTTGTCCTTACTTTGTGACAATGTTTCTTAGAAACCTTGCTTTGATACCAACTGAAGTAAATCACTTGTTAATGTAGAAATCCAATATGATATATAAACTATACAAGAAGGGGGGTTGAATTGTGTAATCTTTTCCAAAATATTATTCTTTTGGACTTCTTGATTTTCTTTACGAAAATTCAAATGGTTACTAAAATACTTGGTTAAAGTTAATACGCAATGCAATCGCAAGTAATATTATCAACCTGTCTAACAACAAGAAAATTAAAAGATAAGGGTTAGAGAATAGACACTATGATTTTATAGTGGTTCACCCCAAACCTTGGGCCACGTCCAGTTCTCAGAGTTAGTCTGAGATTTCAGTATACTCTTTTAACTTTACAAGTATTCTTTCTACACTTACAGAGCCTCTTCAGGTGGGTTTCTCTAACAAAGTATTCTTTATCAATTGTATTAACCTCTCCAGGCTCTAGCCTTTCTTTCTCTCTCTTAGAAAAGTATTTTTGAGCTTTAGGTTACAGAGACGTTTGCTCACTTCTTTCGCACTTTGAATGCAGAATTTTTGCTAATGTATGTATATGTATCGTATATTAGTCTTCAACTAGAACTAGTATTTATAGCCTAAGTCTTCAACTGTCTTCTTAAAAATTGCTTTTTGAATTTTCTAGAAATGGTTATTAGTTGAGTCCTGTAACTAACTCCAACTAACTGTCTGACGTTCTAGAATATCTTCCTTTTGTATCATTTGGAATAATGCTTCTTTTTTTATTACATTTCATCTATTATTCCACTTCGTCTGTTGTCGACCTTAGTCTGGAATTACGCTTCGTCTAATGTCATGCTTCGTCTTATGTAGGGCTTCTTCATATGTAGCACTTCGTCATGTGTTGTTCTTTGTCTTGTGTAACGCTTCGTCTTACGTAGCACTTCGTCTGATAACGCACTTCGTCTAATATTGCATTTTGTTTGGTGTTGACTGTGCACCTTCTGAGTTGACTAAGTGTTACTTACATTTTTCTTCACACTTAACAAATTTATCAAAACAATTCATATATTTCTAAGATTATTATTATTTGATTTTCATCAAAATTAATAGAAGTGAAGTCTTCTTGACTTAACACCTTTCTATGTTAGGACTACACATTCTTGTGGGTGTGGATAACTAGAGTTGTGGATATTCGAAGGCATCGAACTATAGATACGCAAAGGTATCAAATTGTGGATATTGGGAGGTATCAAATTGTGGATACTTGCAGATGTCAAACTGTAGAGACACTATGGTTTCGAAATGAAGACACTAGTGGTGTCAAACTATAGCAGTTGTGTTGTACCCTTATAGCCATGCCTATCTATCCACCACCAAGACAATGAAGAAGGCACTGTAACACTTTCCTTTAATCATTCGTTAGTTTCATAATTAATATGTTGACAAATCATATTGTATTCATTTAAAATAATAAAGTTTGTGTTTACGTTCATACATGCAAGTAATAACTTACCACCATTATAACATTATACAAATCACATGTACTTGCATGATTCATTTCTTATATATTTTGTTCAGTCATGTTTTTCTATGAACATTTACACAATTCCAGTTTATAAATTCATATACATCATTTAAAAATAATTCATGTTAAATTATATTTAATTATGTTCATAAAATTAGTATGTAAATTTTTATATTCATACTATAAACATATAAGCAATAAAATATGCATATAAATCATCTATATACATGTAAATTTCCTTTAGCATGCATTATTTTCAATATTGAATTTCAATGTTTAATTATCCAATTCAGAAATGGTAAGTCCTATTTCATTTATTTTTTGCTATTTACAAAGTTTCATAAACATTCAAAAAAGGTTCAGATGTGATTCGGTAAAAATCGAAAGTAGAGAAACTGCAATTTGGGCTAAGCACAAAGTGGGTCTAAAAATGGGCAAACAAATCAATCCAGAAGCAAATCACATAATAGTCTCCACTTGTTCTGCAATTTTCACATAGAAAATGTTTAGATTAGGATTTGAGATCTTCTAAACATTTGGTTCCCTATGTCTCTAGTATTTATATCATAAAAAATTAGGACATTTGGACTACTAAATCATGAAACTTGCACCAAACATCACAAGCTGCTCCAAACTAGGGACAACATCAGGTAACCATTTTTAATCTCAATTTCCAATGTCATACAGCTAGATTTAGGTTTAGATATCTTCTAAAAATGTTTATTTTTGTGTCTTAAGTCTCATCGTCATTTAAAATCACCCAATTTGGAGGTTTGTATGCTAAGCTATGCCAAAACAACAAAACTGATTCAACTGAACCAAAGCTAGAATTCCACTAAACATTACTCTCTTGTCATATTCAACCAATTCCATTCAAAGTAACCCCAAGAAACCATTTTAGAAACCATTCCATGTCTAAATCAATCTTTATACAAACTAAAACATGCACAAATAGAAATCAAATTAAGTGTAGTCGCAAACCTTAAAATTTGCCAATTAGCTTTTCTTCTTGTGCTTTTCCTTCTCTTCTTCTTTTGCTTTTCTTGATTCACCAACTTGAAACACCACAAATACATATCTCAATCCCAATTCCAATCTTATAATTCTAACTCTTCATAAGAAAAGCAAGAAAAAATGAAGATGATAAGAAAACCACTAATTTTTACCTTGATTTTAACCTATTATTAGCTTGATTCCTTATGCAAAATGATGTGATTAAGGAGATAGAATGGATGAGAAGATGAGAAGAGAAAATTATGGAGTTAAAACCATACATACACATCTCTCTCCCCTCTCTTCTAGTCCCCTTTTCATGAAGTTTCTAGTCTTAGACACATGTTTCAATCCCATTAGACCATATGTTGAATTTTGGCAAAATTGCACATTTACTCCTTCCTTTCGTTCCCACATTGGCATATAAATTCATTCATTCTAGTCCATATTTCACAAATAATTATTTATGCCCATGACTAAATGAACAAATTACTAGTTTACCCGTATCTTTTAAATTAATTACTATTATATCCCTTACTATGCTTAGATATACTTAATTCTTTATAGTCCCTTCTTAATGCATCATAGACATACAATAATGCTTCTAAGATATATATTAGGGCCGTACATATCCTTATTGCTATATCAAAGGTTAAAGTCCCTCTACACAAGCCTAAAATCTCATTCACTACCTTCTTCCAAAGAGAGGAATAAAAGTTTCTTTTCCTAATGATGCGTTCACATAGGAGGCTTTCCTACTTGAATTCTCATGCCATGTTTGAAATTTAGGCTATACCACCTTAAAATAACTTCATTGCAAGCATCAATTAAAGCATAAATATGACAAATCTGTCCTTTCTCTGCATTTTGTGATTGATATTCTACTATAAATGCTTTTATCAAATACAAAGAATTATAATACAATTGAATGAAACAAAAATCGTTAAGTGCCTACCTCATACTACAAATAATGATATCATGATAAATGCGTATCTCTAGAGGCGTGCAAAAACATTCTGTCTCACAACCTATGGTTTTATAATCCTTATGAAAAAGGGATATTATACTCTATTTTAAAATCATCTAAGTCCATCTTAATTATAAACTTGTAGTTTTCAACATTAAAGTCTTGTATGAGATGAGGGATAAACTTAAAAGTTATTAACCATTCGCCACTAGATTGCATGAAAGCTTAAGAGCTTAGAGATAAATTATTCTAACACAAGACTGATTTTCATATAAGGCTCATAATCTAAGAAAAGATTTCTCACATTGGATATGAGTTAAAAGATGGATTACATGGGAATTAGTTACCTATCCATAAGGAATTTATTTCAAATTATTCATTATAGACCAAATGTGAATGTGATCATATCTCCTCATCCTTTTATAATCCCCTAACTAATGTGAAGGTGACTAGATCTAATGATTCATTTAAAATCTAATATAGATGACTTACCATTAGATGACAGAAAACTTTCAAAATTATTTATAGCAGATATAGTGTAAATCTAACATAGCTTATGCTTATGTATGTGATAGTAATCAAAACAACATCATTTTTTACTTTTGGATTTTTAATTCTACAGATTAAAATGATGATGTTTTGTTATTCATAACAAAATGTTGTTATTTTAGCAATGGATAGTTAGGCTTTTTAGGCTTTCAAACTAAGCTCTGAGTTGACCTCCTAGGCTCAAATCCAGACAATGTGGTCTGACTTATTTACATTGGATTGAGTCAATATTTTTAACCCTACGAATGTTCATAGAATTATGCTTGAATTTTACATTATAGAGTAAAAACTTCAACCTTACATGCAGGTTTATAATCAAATTTCATTAGAAAATAATAGATATGGATTAAACCCTTTGTGAACTTAAGTCCAATTGATAGTCCGACAAGCTAAGGATCTCTCATCATAAGGTAGAGATAAGTGACATCATTCTTATGCATCCTCGAGTGATTAACGAAACCAATCATTATTTCAAGCAATAAGATCATTCTCATACAATCTCCCTGCAAACATCTTGTTTTTTTCTTTTCGCTTTACTAACTAGATCATAAAAAGGAAACCAGTGAAAAATACTTCGATACTTAATTTTTCGTGTCTATCAAGAGGAAACTCTTAACCACAAGGTACGTTGAAATCATATCCTAGTCCCTCACATCAAAACTATTTTCATAAACAATAGTTAAGAATCATATTCAAAAGATTCAAATACACTAACTCTATATCACCGTTAATGTCATCCTTCTATTTGGGAAACTTGTAACTTAAGTATTTGCCCTTAGGCATACTTCCCTTTAGCTGGCTTCACCGTGTAATACTATGGTTTTTCCAATTGATTTTTTCCAGTCAACTCTACTTCATTAATTACTTTAAGTAAGACGGAAAAGAATTTCTTCAACCAATCTAAGAAACACTTCCTTTGGATAAATTCTTCCCTCATAAGCCCAGGACTCCAAAGGCGCACGTCACAAGTCTTCTCTATACTTATGGCATTAAAGTCTTGGAAAATAAACAACCCATCACAAAGTGTCCCCAAGTATCTTATCCTGTAGTATGTTATGTATCCTTGATCATGTTTGATTTGCACCTATTTAGATTGGCATTTGCCCCTGTATCTAGAGAAGTAAATATGTCTCATTAATTAGTTATAATTATATATCTTGAATAATCTTATTCGCTTATTTCACAATTATCATTTTCAATATAATTTTATTTGGAAACTTAACTCTTGAAACTTATTATTAAAATGTAATAGTTAAATAAACCAAAAACATTCATATGTATCACGAATGAGAAACATCTATAACTCTCTATTCAAAATACTTAGACTAACTTTTTTTTTTGAAAATTTAAGAAACTATATTACTATAAATGGAAAAGTCTACAATGTACAGAAACTAACACACCTACAAGGCAGTCAAAAGAGGCGGTAAAACAACCCCACTATCTCAAATCACAAAGGAACAGCCAATACAAACCACATAAAACTATAAATACCAGCGTCTCCTCGAGGCTAGTCGCAAAGAGTCCTATTTACCGTTCACAATGATGGCCTCGCTTATCAAGTTGACGATGCAATCCGCCAACTCATACTTGTTTCTTTCCACTTGCTTGTAAAGGCGAGCGTTCCGCTCCCTCGACACTTGATAAATGACCATTTGAAATGAGGCTTTTATAAGGAAACCGTCCAGCCTCCCATTTTTAGTTTTATGAATCACTTCCTCCAGCACATCATTCCATTAATTCATAAACCGAATCTAGAGTGCCAGGCATCCATTGTTCATGACTCTGGCTTGGATGATCAGTGATCCTAACAAATCCTAGAGTCGATGCATTGCGTTCCGAAATTTGATAAATGGGAAACCTTTCATTAGTTAGGAGATCATCTTATGCTAACATTGATACAATTAATTCATTACTTACATTGGATACCTATCAGGAACTACTCAACCTCCGTGTTACAGTATTCTTAATGAAGAGCAATCCCAGACTGGGATTTGCATTCACTCCAACATTTACATATCTGAACTAAGGCATACTTTATTGTATGAAACTTTCAGGAACTTTCCCTAATTCAATGGAAGTTCTTGCATCTCACGAAAGATCAGATCTATACTATTGCCAAAGTGGGGACCATCTGATAAAGTAAACCATTGATCACTCAGGAAGATCCCGTAAGTATCTTGATCATATGCACTGTCGAGTAAACATGGTTGAGCCCAAAAATCAACTTTCGATTCTTCAAGAATTTTCATGGACATGAGATCAGTTACTGCACCACAATTTGCTTTAGCAATAGAAGGATAGCCAGAGCACAACGAAGACAGCTCTTCCCAAAACGTTTCCTGGGAGGACAAACAAGAACACATCTCTCCCATTTTTGGCTGGGAGGGACCATACGAAACAACAATTTCTTCCCCAAACATTTCTTCTTGGTTTACTGTAGATTCCAAGATTTTGCTATGATTATTTTTCACCTCAGTCACCTTAAATACTGTCTGAGGTTTCTTCTGATGTTTCTTTAATTTGGTGTGCCAGTGGTTTTTTATTTCGTTGTCTGTTCTTCCAGGTAATTTCTTTGCAATCCTAGACCACCTGTACGAGAAATTACTTAAATGAGCTGAAACGAAAAAAAAATAATCACGTCTATTGTCCGCTGATACAATGTTAATGGACAAGAAAGTAATGAATCAAACACATCTTCAAAGAAATTCGGTTATTGCATATATGATAATGGACACAGTAAGTTTTTCACACTAGGGATAAAGTTGATAGTTATAAGGTTAAGAATACTTATTTCCAAGTTCCTCATGCATTTGAAAGATGATATCCTCTTCTTCTTTGGAGAACTTTCCATGTTTTACACCTGGACGGAGATAATTGAGCCACCTCAGTCTGCAACTCTTCCCACACCTTGATAGACCTGCAATAATAGGTAACTTAATCTCTCTCTTGCGCTGGATTTCACTGCTTTCACTTACTGGATAGGAATCTCAAGGAAAGGACATTATAGAAAAATGTAACGTCAAGCATATTACCTATCTAACTTTATTTATAATATATACAAAAATGAAAGCCTCGTGCTTCTATCATTACTGATAGTTCGTTATCAACTTAACTCGAAATAGTAATAGAACAAAAAGAAAGTTTTTCTTTCCTTCCCTTCGCTATTAAGGGTAAGTTTAGAGAAAGCTTAAACTTCAGAAAGAACCTAGCCTAAAGTTTTATAAACCAAGTCTTTGCTATTTTAAGCATGGCGTGTAGGGTTTTATTCTCCATACTTCGTTCTTATGAACAAAAAAAATATATTGTACCGGCCAACTTGGGAAGTTTACGCCAATTAGAGCAACCATATCTCTGTATATGTGCTCGCAACTTATCGTCTTCTTCTCGACTCCATGAACCTTTCTTGAGCCCATTCATATCGACAATGGCGTCTCTGATCATGTCACAGTAGATTCTTTCCTCTTAATTTCTGAGAGTTAAAAGTGCACATATGGCAAGCTCAAACCGACAGTTTTATTTATACGATAAATTTTCTAGCATGCTCAAACTGGCGATCTCGGGCAATAGTGAGTATGAGAGTGCTGATAAAGAAAAGAAAAAGAAAGTCATGATGGTAACTTGAAATATTGAACAATCATATGGTGAGCCAATGAACAACAACAATTAGGAATATCCTTCTAAGTGCTGCGGTCAAGGTCCTCTGACCGAAAATCATCCAGTGCAAGCTCATGGTTAATTCCAGTCAATTTCAAATGATCTGCACTCCAGTCAATTGTGCAAAACCTTTATGTGGAATTTATCTTTGTTATCTTGCTATAGATGCAGATATCAATTATATATTATCTAACACTACAACATTTGACTTCAATTAGTTGATTCCTACCAGTCCCATTATGGAACAGTTAAAGTCCCATTGCTTTTGGAATTTTATTTTCATTTTCTAAAAATTTCTAGTGGTGCCCTAAATCTGTTGGAGGGTGGTGTCATCATATCAACTTAATTCATTATTTTCAGTTTTTCTGGCTTTTGCATACTACTTAAAGACTGCCACTTCGATCCCCAATGAGTAGCAGTAATAGACTGTGTAAAGAAATGTCGTTGTACTCTAGTTCAATTAATTCTGTCTCACTATCGTATATATCTATATATTGTAATGCTCTAGGCTAAATACTTCAAGTGATAACCATTTTGGAAAAATAAAAAACTCACAAATACTTATATGCTTACATAAATAATGAAAGAAAAATGTTCTTGTCTTTATGAAAAATAAAAATTTAAGTGGCTATTTATAGAGCCAATGAAGAATTGCACATTCATCAGCTTAAAGCCACTTAGTTATAAAATATAAAGAGGGAAATACTTTCAATGACGTAATAAACACTACAAGAAAAAGCATGATTACCGATGGAAATTACCGACAAAACACGTTAACTTTTCGTTGATAACTTGATTTTTCGACGGCTTTTACCGACGACAAATTTCATCGCTAAATGCTCAGTCGGTAACTTTATTGACGAAATTTCTGTTCCGTCTGAGAATTTATTGACCAAATTTCCTTTCCGTCTGAGACTTTAGCGATGGAAAAAATTGATTTCGTCGGTATCTATACCAATAGAAAATCATACTCCGTCGGCGAATGTTCATAAAAAATGTTAGCATATATCGACAGTTTATCAATAACCGTCGATAATATCGGTCAAAATGCGGACGAAAAGCAAGCTTCCATTAGTAAAATCCCTCAATATTTACCAACGATTTAGTAGAAACCGTCGGTAAATATCTGTTCACTTACCGACGATTTTAACAGAAACCGTCGATAACTAAAAAATAAATCCTTTCTCAATTCCTGCCATAAGTATTTTCTTTTTTAAAATCCCGATAATAAATTTGATTTGGATAATTTCAACAACTATAAATTATCTGTGCATTTTTTTAATTTTTTTATATATTTAATTTGTTTAATAAAAAATTAATTGATCATATAAAGGAAAAAACTTCTTCATTGATAATAAAAACATTCAATTCTACATAAATTCAAACCAAAAAACTACAACAATCCCTATTATCTGGTGAGCACGGATGGTATGAGTCTCTACCCCTCCTCTTATGGATGGTCTGAGTCTCTACCCCTCCCCTTCAACTGCTCCATGTCATTTTGGAGCTTAGTCTCCACTATGGTCTGAAGCCAATTGACTTGATTGGTTTGCGACTGTCTAGTAGATGCTACTGTACTAGACATGAAGGATTGCGAATAACATGTGTTCGTAAATGAGCCTAGTCCAAAGATCCTTCCACGACTGTCCCTACCCCACTGCATCAAAATATGACTCACTCTCATCAGTAGCTTGTTCTCCTTGAGACTGTCGCTAAATTATTTCTTGTATTTAGTTCTATTAGGAGGCAATGCTTATATTAGTAAGTGATAATTATTAAGAATGAATATTAAAGCATAAATTTCACATACATTTAGTTCTTTACATCGGCTATTGACGAATGTTACATCGTCGTGCTTCTTAGTGTGAGTATGTAAAAACAACTGACGAGGTGTGGGCCTTATTCTCATAGACTTTTCCAGCATAACAATAAAATGTTCTAAGTTAAACTATAATTTATAAAAATTTCGGCAGAGTCTTCACTATATCTATGATATTGCCCTCTGTTAAACAAAAAAAATAACTCACCACAGCCATATATGGCACCAAATATTTATATCATGGTTATTATCAATCATCACAACATTCACACATCAATTTAAATTGAAAAACAGCAAAGTAAAAAATTAAAATAAAAGTGTAATAGTAAATTTCTACTGCCCTAAATTTGTTGGAGTATGGTGTCATCATATCAACATAATTCCTTATTTTCAGTTTTTCTGGCTTTTGCATACTATTTATAGACTGCCACTTCGATCCCCAATGAGTAGCAGTAATAGACTGTGTAAAGAAAGGTCGTTGTACTCTAGTTCAATTAATTCTGTCTCACTCTCGTATATATCTATATATTGTAATGCTCTAGTGGCTAAATACTTGAAATGATAATCATTTTGGAAAAATAAAAAACTTACAAATACTTATGTACTCACATAAATAATTCAAGAACAATATTCTTGTCCTTATGAAAAATAAAAATTTAAGCGGCTATTTATAGAGCCAATGAAGAATTGCATATTCATCAACTTAAAGCCACTTAGTTATAAAATATAAAGAGGGAAATACTTTCAATGACGTAATAAAATTTGGACAATGAAAAATTGACCACTATTTTTATTTCATCATAACACTCTCTAAATAACTTCAATTTCCCAAGTTTAAATTCATTTGAATTTAGATACACAAAACTTTAAAACAAATCTTAAACTGTCCAAATTGACTATAATTTGGCTATTCTACTACTCTTTCAAAATTTCTACGACATTCTAAAAAGTCAAATATATTTTTAACACTTCCCTAAAAAATTGATTTTTGTATAACTCCAAACATCATTTGTAATTTTTTTAAAAATATCATAGTTAAGGGACATTGTAAACATATCAGTAACTTGATACAAAGATTTTAAAAATCCTAAGTTAATCTCCTTTATACAATACTTTCTCAAATAAAATAAAACCTTATGCTAATATACTTGCTTCTATTATAGAATACTTGATTCTTTAGTATAACTTGAGTAGATTTATCGTTAATTGTGATATGTATTGCTTCAATTTACTCTAAATATGCCCTTTCATCAAATTTCTTAACCAAATAGTATGACTAGTACAAAAATTAATTGCAATATACTTTGATTCATATATAAAGAGTTAGAATCTAAGTTATTTCTTTGAACACCAAGAGATTGCATTTTGTCTTAAAAATAAAATAAATCCGCTAGCACTTTTTCTATCATCAAGATCTCTAGCTATATTACTATGACAAAAACTCATTAAATTAAAGATTTTGGAAGATGAATAAAATATATCATACTCAACTATACCTTTGAGATACCAAAGAATTTTCATAAATGTTTTCAAGTGAACTTACAAAAGCATTTCCATAAATCGACTAACAAATCCAATTACATATAAGATATCATTATAGAAGTCAAGAACTTCAAAATTCCCAGAAGACTTTTAAACAATGTTGGATCTACACTATCTTTGCCATCAAACTTGGATAAATATATTCTACACTGCGTAAAAGTGTTAACTAGCTTCCTGTCAATGATGAAAGTTCCATCCTCCATTTACATCATGTCATTCATCTCAAATTTTTGTCTCATAAAATCCTCGAACTCTTTAGACATCTTTGGATTATTTCTTATGAAAAAATAAGAACATCTATATGGATAAAAACAACAAATCATCTTTATCCTTTTTAACATCAACACCATATTCAAGTAAACATCTAATAAAATCATTCTCTCGAAGATAATTATCTACTATGTTATTCCAAACTCTTGGCACTTGTTTAAGGTCATACAGTGCCTTCATTAACTTTAACACTTTATCCTCTTGGCATTTATCGCATTGGTTGCTCTATATAGACGTTTTCCTCTAAATAATTTTAAATGTGATATCTAACTGTTGAATTCTCAAATCATTTTAGGCAGTAAGATCCACTAATAAATAATATATTTTCAGGCAAGGTGGAGAAGAATACCTATATTTATAGTTAATTAATATCTTGTTTTTCGTATAACCTTTCATAATAAGCCATGCCTTATATCTCTCTATTTCACCTTTGATATTTTTCTTATTTTGTATACCAAATTGACTCCAATGAAATGATGACATCTTTAAAAGTAAATGATTTCTTATATCTCATTCTTTTTTATGGCTTGAATTTTCTTATTCATTGTATAAATCCATTTCTCATTCTTGCCAAAATCTTCAAAATTTAAAGGCTCAATATTTGTATGCCGATAAAACAATTTAGGACCATAAAATTAAAGTATTCAATCTTATTAGAGAAGATATAGATGGTGAGGCTGGCGAGGATAGTAAAAAAAATTATTTGTAACTTCTTAAGCAATCTCCTTTTCTTTTTCATCTAACTATAAAAGGAAATCATAAGATTGCTCCATTTGATATCTCCAATCCTACGATTCTTCTTCATCAAATTCAATATATCTACTAATTATAATATTTACATTGCTTTGTTTGAATAACTTCCTTGTGAGATTTCTACATATGAAAACCATTTTCTTACTTTGATCATCAAGTTTGGCCCTTTCTTTATTTCGAATAAGTATATACATAATAAGTCCAAACCCTCTCAAATGTGATCCAGAAGGCTTCAATCTGCTTTACGCTTCTTATGGAGTGACATCATTTAAGATTTTTATAGGATTACAATTTGACAGAAAAACAGAAAATGCAGTTGCTTTAGCCTAAAATTCCTTAGGCATCAACTTAATTTCAATGTAGTTCTCGCCATATTTAAGATTATTTTATTCTTTCTCTCAATTACTCTGTTTCTTTTTCAAGATGCCTATTCATTATAAGACGAAAAAAATCCCATGCAACCCACAATTAGAAGTAAATTATCTAGCTCTTTTAGTTATTAAAGTTTTAATCTCAAAATCACTTTCGTTTTCAACCAACGTTTTAAGCATTTTGTAATGCATCAAAATCTTTAGAATTGTACTTAAAAATTTTCAGCCATGTCTTACTACTATAATCATTAATAAAAATAATAAAATAAGAGCTTTAACTAAAAGATGGAGGATTGACGGGATCACAAACATCTGCATGAACAAGTTAGAGTGGCTTAGTATCACTAGAAATTAACTAGTTTAGAAATTTTGTTCTTATATGATATCCAAGCAAGGATGCCTCACATTGATGTTTATAATGGTTTATACTTGAAACACCTCTCTCCATCTTCTTTTCTTCCAAAACTTTTAATGAATTGAAATGATAATATTCATACCTTGTATGTCATATCGACACAAGATAATTTACACCATTCTGCAAATACATGGCCTTCATAGTGTACAAGTTTGACAAAAAATTATATTGCTAATTAGTCTACTTTATAATAAGATCAACATCACATTCTTGAAACTAAAGAGTACGATCCTCTAGACAAATTTAATAACCATTCTTCAAAAGTTGACCAATGCTTAAAATGTTCTTCATTGATTTTCAAATAAAGTAAACATTAAAGAGAAGCTTATGAACACCTATTTTTGTCTAAAACAAAACCCCACCTTTTTCTTTAATCTCCTAATTTTATATTATCACTAAAGCATACGACCTCCTATCATTTTGGTATCTAATTCCATAAATATGATTTTATCACCTTTCTTATATTGCTAGCTGCATTATTAAGGTACCACATATGTTTTTCTTAAATCTTTTGGCTCATCATATATCGTAAGTAATAAAGTTTACTCTACTGAATCTTCATTAGCTAAAAATTTTTACTTCATCTTCTTTCTTAGAAAAGCACACTCAAAAAATAATATCCATGCTTGCTATGTAAATAATAATCAACTTGGGATTTAATATTTTTCCTTATATTATTTATTCAAAAATTTTACTTTCCTCTTCCTCTTATGCTTCATTATCCATGTTGAAATTTTTAGGTCAATTTTTACTAAAAATGTCTTATTCACCTTTTCCTGC
>JAOSBK010000009.1:2805654-2819281 GCA_027568895.1 Erythroxylum shatona | reverse complement strand
GGGGTTGGGGGGGGGGGGGGGGGGGGGGGGGGGTGAGCTTGACAACTCGTGGATAACATATTTATAAATCGAATAATAAGCAAAAATCATTTTCTAAACCTTTTCCATTTTATAAAAAGATCTCACAGTAGCAAATTTTTCAAAAGCTTAATAAATTTCCAAAATTTTCATGGTTGCAAACCTCAATTTCATATTTCTCAAAATTCTCAAATGTTTCACAAACCATAAACAATTTCAAAAAAAATATGAATGCATCACAAATATAAACAAAAGTAAAATCACATAACACATCAAAAGGTTTGGGTCGGTCCAAAACAGAACGTACTGCACATTCCTGCATAGCGATCCTATGCAGCCGTGAACAGAACGTATTACACTTTCCCGCATAGCGGTCCAATGTAGCCGTGAACTTATGGGAGTCTGAAATCGGAGCTCCAGTGTCACTAGCGGGCAGGCGGGAGAAGCCTATAAAAACGAGACAAGTACACTTGACTCAAACTTATGGGACCTAACCAAACCCACATAACACATTTCACACAGAAATCGAATTGCCCGGAGGCACTTTTCAAAACTTGGTTTTCACATCGTGTCATAACACACAAATTCCATTCATAATTTCCAACTTTCAACATTCACATATCAATCAAATTCACATAGCAATGCTTCAATCATTCAAAACCCAAGAATTCTCAAACATCGAAGTCAAAGAATGCAAACAATTTGCATAATTAGCAAATCATACAAAACAAATTAATGTAACAATTGTATTGATTTTATCAAATCATCTCAAAACCATTTTAGCAATTATCCAATCATTCGAAAACAATCAATTTAGCAATTGCAGCAATTTCTTAAATCATTACAAAATCAATGCATTTTAATCATTCGAAATTAATAATTTAAAAACAATTTTGCTTTCTTTATTTTTCGAAAACTCATATATAGCTTATAAATCAAATTATAAACATGGTACCCACCTCAATTCCATGCTTGAAACTTGTCCAAAGCTTCAATTTCTCCAAAGCCTCACTTAAATCCCTAATTCAAGACAAAAATCCCTAATTAATAAACCTCCAAAATTGAACAATTCATACCTTGCAATCACCAAAATTTACTATAGAAAACCTAATCCTATCATATTTTCAAGCTATCTAAACCAAGAACTCATTAAAAAATCAAAGATCAAAAACCACCCTTACCTTAAATCTTCTTCAAAATTCGGATTTCTTGGCTTGAAATGAAGCTCTTGAGCTCCTCCACCTTTTTCTCTCTTGCATCATGATCGAAAACTCTCTTAAAATCTAAGAAAATGAAACCCTAACCTTATTCTTTCTTCTTTCTTCTTCTCCCATCCGAAAACTCACTTCTTCTCTCTTCTCTCCTCTTTCTTTTCTTTCTCATTTTCGTGCTTTTCTCTCTTCTTAAACGACAGTCATCTTTCGTCTTCTTTAATGAAAGCAAAAAGACCATTATGCCCTTCCTTAAAAGCCTTATAACTTAATAACTTAAGTAACCTTCCCATTTTGCCCTTCATGCCTTCTAACACTTTAATTTCTAGCACTTTAATTCAATTTAATCCAATCAACCCATGCCATATGATGTTACTCAATTTAACATGTTAATTACTCACATTAACATGCTAATTAAATCCTCAAAGTAATAAAAATAAAACAAAGTCTCAAATTCATTAAATCATGATTTGCTTAGGACATTTTTCACATCATCAAATTGAAGGAATTTGCTAACACTTCCTTCTAGAGAAATGTTCCTCATTGAATTTCGTTTCTAACGACACCAAAAATGCTCAATTCGGTTTAGAAATGAAGAAGTTATGGTCAAAACACTTTCAGACCAATAATAAACTAAGACTGAATCCTACACCTAACTTCACTCCAGAAATTGAACATCTTAGGGGTTAAAATGACATTCGATCCCTTCAGAACATTTGTAGCCCCATGTCTCTAGTTTATTTAGAAACAAGAATCAGTTCAATTGGATCTCTACACATCAAGAATTTATCAAAATAATGAAACATGTTCTGAAAATTATCCCTCTCACTTTGATTAAAATCAAACATCCTCAATTAAATCTAAAAAATTCATAATTCTCCATGAACAGATAGAGGAATGTCTTAGAAATCTAACATTTCAAAAATCGGATCAATCGAATGTCGGACGGAAAAGATATAAGCAAAAGAATAGAAGAAATTTTCAAATAAACAAAAAAAAATTAAAACCAAACTGTAGCAGCCGGCTCGCGGTCGCGACCAGCTCGCGATCGCGAATCGAGGAGTCGCGAGCCGAAGAAAACAGAAGCTGGCTCACGGTCGCGATCGCGAGCCGCGGAGAAACTATGGCCGGCTCGCGATCGCGAGCCGAGGAGAAATAGCAGTGCCTGCTCGCAGTCACGGCGGCTCGCGAGTGCGAGCCTCGGAGGAAAAGGGTAGCTCGCGATCGCGAAATGGCTCTGGCTTCAATTTCTTTTTCTTTTTTTTAAAAAACCACTGAATTTCAAAAATTTATAACTCTTCATCCCGAACTTCAAATTTCACAAATTTAGTATCAATAGAAAGCTCAAAGGAAGCTCTACAACTTCCAAGAAGAACTCAAAATTAAATTAGGTCTCAAAAGGGGTCAAAAACCCACTCAAACTTTCAGTCCAAAATCATGCCACCCTAAAAAGTCACATAACTTCTAAAATTTTTATCTTTCAACTCCAAGGTCCAAACATGTCATATTTTATATCAATGTAAGGATAAGAAAGCAACCCACAACTTTTATGAAGAACAGAAAAATCAATTTGGCCTCTAAGGGAGTCAAAAACTAGTTCAAAGTTTCTGTCCACTAATGATCATGTCAAAACAGTAACAGAAACTTCTACAAATCATAACTCCACAATCCATGGTCCAAAATTTCCATTCTTTACATCAATGGAAAGATAAAAACATAATCTAAAACTTTCGTGAAGAACTTAAAAGCAATTTCTGCCTCTATAAGGATCAAAATTCCAATCAAAAGTACTGCCCACATAAATGTCATCCTAAACAGTAACACAATTTCTAAAATTCATAACTTCTCATCCTATTGTCCAAAAATTCTATGCTTTATATCAATGTAAAGATCAAAACAAAATCTTCAACTTTCAAGCAGCACTTAAAGGCAATTTCAACCTCTAACTAGGTCAATTTTTCAATCAAAGATTCTGCCAAAAATATGTCATCCTAAAACAACATCCAAACTTTCAAATTTCACATATTCCAATTTCCACAATAAAAAATAACATATTATACATCATTTTAAATCTATTCAATTTCTATATAACTTTCATGTAGACCACTTAACTCAATTCATAACATATCAGTCCAAAATTTGCCTCAAAACACTGCATACACAATCCTACACTTAAGAGCATTTTTAAAAACAAAGAAAAATAACCTTAACTTCGGAAGATCATAACTTTCAATTCCGATATCGAAAAATATCATACTTTATGGCGACAGAAAGCTTTCAACAGAAGCTACAATTTTCATGAAGATCATTATCTCAAATTCTGCCTAAATCAAAAAGTCAACTCTCTATTACTATTCATCCCCAAAAAGTCAAACTTTCTTAATTCTCCAAATTCTCACACTTTTACTATTTATTTTTTGCTTTTCAACTCCATTTCAATCAACTCATTCACTTTAACTTTCATAATCCATGCAAAACTACTCAAATATCAAAGTCATCAAAACCAATCAATTCTTTTCTCATCAATTTTCTTAAAGCATAAAAACATCTATCACAAAATACATATACAAAAAAAATACTCATTTCATACATTTTATATTTCAAAATTTCACTAAAAGATCAGGATCCAACACTACCATAGAGCATATACCCGAATATCCAAAGGATATTCAAAAACATAACCTAAAAGAATGGCATGTTAGTGCAATCATATTCACTATTATGGCATCATACAGAATATAAGTGATCATAAGTTCAACATTTCTCAAACATCATTTACATTGCCATTACATCTCAAAATCCATATACTTACATTACAAAACATCTGAGAGTTTACTGTTCTTTACAAAATGTCTAACATGAAATGAGATGCTAACAAAAATATTAGCTGACCAAACCTTTGAGCCATTCCTTGTTTCCAAAATTGACAATACTAGATTTCTACTAGATTGCCTTAGAAGTTAGGTCTCCTCAGTACCTAGAAAAAATAATGTTGCAATTTTGATGAGTTTTGCGAACTCAAACAATGAACCATCATCGATGTGCTCACTCCAGTCAAAACACAACATCACCAATATATCACAATAGCTTGAATCAATTCCCATACAGTTTTGTATACCAAATCACACTATACATCATATCTCAATAAGCACATTATAATACAAACATGTCATCTAATATTTTCAAAACAATCCAATCTTTCACCTTAGTCATTCATATCATGAACATGTATACAATTATTGCAAATCACTATATCAACACAATTCAGTACTTTTTTCCACAATTATTCACATGTACAAAAACATAGCATAACATTATATCAACTCAACTTAGTCATTCTTTACAATGATTCACATGATACATGTAAAGATATATATATAATGCATATAAGACTCCACTTTCATTTTTATTTTGTTATGATTGAGTGCCTATTTAATTGTCTCGTATCCATTATAGATATTAGTCTCATTTCAGATACTTTCTTGTTCCCATTGTGGATACCGGGCTTATTAATCATTAAGCTTGTGGCTCTGTGTGCATATTTATGAGCTTTAAGCTCTTTTTCATATTGGTCACTCTAATTACAACTCCTTTATCTGATCATGCATACCAATGTAATGAAAATGAATCAAATCACATATTATGATATCAATAACTCATTAAATGTACAAAGTCATATAGCACATTCATCGGATCTAAATCTGGCATTCAACATATAGTTGAGAACATAATTTCCATATTCACATTCAATTTGCAAACACTTCTAATACATTCTTGAATATCAAACTCCTCGAAAATTTGATGGTCCAAAAATATCACAATCATATCAACAGTAGTTCAACCTAATAATTAATTAAAAACAATTCAAATATCGTGAGTAAACATCTAGGTCAACTCACAGTATGCTCCAGATAACTATTACCTTGACAAGCCGACAATGTCTGGAAGCTATCGGTCAATTTGTGCTTGTAAACCATGCAATACATATATGTGTACACATTACTAACTTGTTTAATCAAATAAGTACTCAATCACACTTATGCATATATGTTATGTTCAATGCATGCTTAATTGACTACCCCAAGTATGTAAGCTTATTCACAAATCTTAGTCATTTATTCATCATAGCTTGTATATATCTTGCTTGCAATTAGGTTACACCTTAAGTAAATTTAATTACTCCAAATTCATCACTCATTCATTCGCCAATCCTTTTTTTCTAATGCTTTATATTCACATAATTTCCTAAATCTCATTAATTTATACCTAGTTCATGTTATTTATATCCTTTGAATCACCTTTGCATTCATAAGGGCATCTTTAGACCATTAATAACTCATAATTCCCAAATTCATACACATTGATATCAAAACAATCCATTCCTTAAGTTTCAAGATCAATTAACAACCTAAACTTATCAAACCCTTAGCCACTTAATCCAACATCAAACTAGGTTCATTTTTAAGCATCAATCAAGTTCAAATACACTAATGTAAAGTCTCTCGCCCTCATGTGATTCAATAATTGCACAAAACATAATTTACCATGTCAAAACCTTGCCACGTTCATGGGGTACCTTCCAATCGTGACAGAAGCTAATGCATCTGCCCACGGTCGTGGGATGAGTGCCACAATCGTGGACTATTCATTTTTCCTACAATTTTTGAGATTCAAACACCTTCATTCCAATTTCAAAACAGCTTCATAATAGTTCCTATATTATGCCTCAAGTATACCTTAATTATATGTCAATTTCCTCACCAATCTTATCTCCAATTCTAACTCAAAATCATTCATTTGGCAACTCATAACTATTGTCTTTCATTCATCAAAATCAAAACAAAAACTATCATTCATTTGATCATACATGTAGTACTTGTTCTTTCCATTTGAAGATCACTATATTAACGCCTTTCATTAACATGAATTCACCTACATTATACTTCAAATCCCAATCTAATTCAAATATTAATTTACAACACAATTCATCATCAACATCATACACAATCCATCCTAACTCATTCATTCTAGGATTTCTATTATAATATGCTATAAGAGAAACACTTTACTTACTTATTTAGCTTCCAAGTCCAACTCAATTCGATAAGTCTATCTAGCTAACCATGCATAAGATCATCCAAGTACAAGATGAAAGTAGGATGTTTTCAGTAAAGGTAAAATGATGATAGCAGATTTTAGCTATTTTTAAGCATATTTTCTTGTATGGATCTTGTAGTGAGTATGTACAAAATTGAAGCAAGATAGAAAATTTGGGAGTGTTTTGATGGTAAGAAGCAAGAAAAAGGAGAAGAATGAACAAATTAAAATTATTCCTATATAGCATGACTCGTCAAATGCTAGGTGTCACCAAATTAAGTTGACATATGCCCTTAAGCATGTAAGTCATTTGTCCCTTCCTTAAGCTGCCCAACTGTCACCTAGTTATTAGTCCATTTGTCACTCATTTATCTGTACTAAATGTCACTCATTTATCTACGCCAAATGTCACTCAATTATAGGCTTAGTCATCCTAATTTTCCATGTGTCAACTTGTCTTGCCACTTGGCATTTTTCATAGTTTAAACATACATTTAAATTAATCAATTTCCAATTGTAGCAATTAATTCCAAATTTACTACTTATAATCAATCAAACCAAAATGCAAGGCATAAACAATACACAATTCACATCGTGATCATTTTAAACCTTTCATGCCTAGGAATAAATCAATTGAGTGCATATACATTCTTTGCAATGTGTACTAAATCATAATTCATGTGTGTATGCCATCATCATGCATGTGAATGAAATGCAATTTATAAATTTTCAATGATATAGCTTTTATGCAATAGCCTAGGGTTCTAATCCCTCAATTTGAAAAATTGGCTATTACACGTAATCTCATTGGATCTTTTCTTTGCAACCTATTGCTAGAATTTCGATATAATCCATAATTGTTATATTTGAAATTCATGTGTAGCACTAATGATTCGTAATTATTAGGGATATCATAACCTAGGTTAAATGACCATCATATATGATTATTGCCTTGATTAATTGATTTTCCTGATTCGTAATGTTACTGCCCAATTGAATCTAAGGATCATATCCTAGGTTATTTGGTAGTTAGGTTTAATTAATGATCTCATCTTGATTAAATACTTCCCAAGGGAAAACTCAGGTTAATTATTAACCTATGATTAATAGTTATTATGAAAGGTTTAAGAATGAAAAATCATTGAAATATGTTTAATTAGGGTGTAGGTCGAGATTGAACTAAAGATTCAGGTCCCTACCGAATTCCCCACTTTTATCATTTTTAATGTTTTCTTTAAATTGCTTTTGTTAGTCAGTTTAGCTTTATTTTATTTTCTTATTTCTAAAACCAAACCCACCTAAACACCTATTATTTTCATTTCAATAATTTTACACACACTCTCTGTGGGATCGACCTAGACTCACCATTACTACAATAGTAGGTCTAGTTTATTTTGACTAGCATTACGATGCATTGTTAATTTTGGCATCATTGCAGGGGGTTAAAAATCAAGGTTTCTACTACTAACAATCTTCAGTCTCGGCAAGATATGCAACAACTTCAATAGAGTATGCTACAGCTTAATCAAAGTGTACAAAAAAATCCATCAGGAATCAAAAGCAAGCACACAAAATTTGGAAAACCAAATGGGTCAAATGGTAGTGAGGCTCAATTGCCTAAAATCTCAAAATGGAGGAAAATTGTCATCCCAACCTGAGGTAAACCCAAAGAATATTAGTACTATAACCTTGAGGAGCGAAAAGGAGATTGAGGGCCCCAAGAGAACCCTACCAAGGATTGCTACTGAGGAAAAGATCGAGAAGGGATTGGGAAAGGAAGAAAATCTATCATTGAGTACAAAGGTAAATTTCGAAAGTCCCAATATTATTAAAACTAACCCTCTACCATTTCCCAGTAGATTGACAAAACCAAACAAGGAGGAGAAGGACATAGAGATATTAGAGACTTTTCGAAAGGTGGAAGTCAATATACCTTCGCTCGAGGCAATCAAACGAGTACTAAGGTACACCAAATTCCTCAAAGAACTATGTACACCTAAAAGGAAAATGAGGGGTGATGAGAAAGTGATGATGTGTGAGAATGTGTCGACGATATTTAGAAAGAAGATGCCTTCAAAATGCCAGGATCCAGGTATGTTTACCATTCCTTGCAAAATTGGGAATACTGTGATCAATAAAGCTATGTTGGATTTGGTTTATTCAATTAAAGTGATTCCTTGTTCAATTTATGCTTCTTTGAATTTGGATTTGAAGGAAATGAACGCGATTTTACAATTGGCTAACTATACTAATGCTTATCCTAATAGTGTCATTGAGGATGTTTTGGTGCAGGTGAATAAATTAATATTCCCTGTAAATTTCTATCTTGTGGATATGAATGATGACACTTCATGTAATATGATACCTATGTTGTTGGGGAGACCGTTTCTTAATATGATTCAAATTAAGATAGATGTTTGTGAGGGCATCCTCACAATGGAATTTAATGGTGAAATGGTTCTTTTCAATATTTTTGATGTCATAAAACATGCTCCTAAGGATCATTATGTTTTTTTATATTGATGTGATTGATCCTTTGGTACAGGAAATGTTTAAATTAAGTTGTAAGTATCAACTAGAAATGATTTTGACTGAAGATTTGGAAGTAGAAGCCAACATTGATGTTGAGATTGGAGAAGAGCTTATGGAAATGATGTCCGTACTGGAATCATTGGAAAACTTCCCAAAAAAGTATTATTTGGTTTCTATAGAACTACCTGAACCTTACCAGAAGTTGTTACCTTCTAATGTGCAGCCATCAGAATTGGAATTGAAGCCACTCCCTACACACCTGAAGTATGCCTATTTGGGAGATAAGTAGACTCTCCCAATTATCATTTCGGTAAAGTTAACTCTAAACCAAGAGAAGAGGTTGGTTTGAATGCTAAGAAAGCACAAGAAGCCATAGGGTGAACTATCACAGATATCTAAGGGATAAGTCCTTCCATATGCATGCACCATATTTTGTTGGAGGAGGCTACAAAAGCTACAAGGCAAGTTCAGCGTAGGCTGAATCCTCCAATGATGGAAGTTGTGAAGAGTGGGGTATTGAAACTTCTCGATGCTAGGATGATCTACCCAATCTATTATAGTAAGTGGGTAAGTCCTGTCTAGGTAGTTCCAAAGAAATATGGAATTACCGTTGTGACAAACCAGGAAGGTAAGTTGGTTCCCACCCGAGTGCAAACCAAGTGGTGAGTATGTATTGATTATAGAAAGTTAAATCCTACCACTCATAAGATCACGTTCCCCTTCCTTTTATTGATCAAAGGCTTGAGTGATTGACTGGCTATAACTATTATTGCTTTTTAGATGGCTTTTTGAGTTATCTTCAAATCCTGAACGCACTGAAAGATTAGGAGAAGACCATATTTACATGCACATTCAGTATGTTTTCTTAACAAAGGATGCCATTCGAATTATGTAATGCACCTGTACGTTCCAAAGATGTATGGTAATCATTTTTTCTGAGTATGTTGACAAGATTATTGAGGTATTCATGGATGATTTTAGTAAGTATGGATCTTTTTTTGATGAATGTCTTGAGAATTTTGCCATTATCTTATAAAAATGTATAGAAACTAACCTTGTGTTAAACTAGGAGAAATGTCATTTTATGGTGGATTAAGGTATAGTTTTAGGCTATGTGATATCTGCTAGGGGTATTAAAGTAGATAAGTCTAAAGTTGATCTTATTTCTTCCTTACCTTACCCCTCTACTGTGAGGGAAGTGCATTTTTTTCTTAGGCATGTTGGTTTTTATTGAAGATAATTAAGGAATTTTTGAAGATAGCCACATCACTATGCAAGCTTTTACAACAAAATGTCTCCTTTGAGTTCAATGATAAGTGTAAGGAGGCATTCAACAAACTTAAGGAGCTTCTCACATCCCCACTGGTGATTCAACCACCATATTAGAACCTCCCCTTTGAGATAATATATGATGCAAGTGATTATGCAATAAGGGAAATTCTAGGAAAAAGAGTGGGGAAAGCTTTGCATGCTATCTATTATGCTTCAAAGACTCTAAACCCAGTTCAGTTGAATTATTCCACTACGAAAAAAGAACTGTTATCTGTGGTTTTTACTTTGGAAAATTTTTGATCATATTTGTTTAGTACTAAAGTGATTGTTTATTCTGAACATCTAGCTTTACGATACTTGCTCACAAAGAAAAAAACAAAATTGAGGTTGATCACATGGATTCTCCTCCTTCAAAAATTCAACTTAGAGAATAGAGATAAGAAGGGGGTAGAAAACATGGTGGTGGACCATCTCAGCCATTTGATAAAGGAAGAAGATGATAACCTTCTACGAGAAACCTTTCCAGATGAGCAATTATTTTTTGTCGATACATCACTACCATGATATGTAGACATTGTCAATCTTTTATTTACAAATAAATTACCTATTAGTTTGTCAAAGGTTTAGAGGGATAAACTACAAAGTGAAGCAAAGTATTATGTATGAGATGACTCGTATCTTTAGAGGCACTATACAGATCAAGTTATAAGTATGTGTATACCGGAAAAGAATCATCATCAATTTTAGCCTTCTAACATTCGTAAGTGTGCAAAGGACATTTTTTGAGTGAAAAGGACAGCTCATAAAGTTTTGAAGAGAAACTTCTACTGGCCAACATTGTTCAAAGATGCATATACCTTTTTGCAAATTCTGTGATAGATGCTAATGATCAGGTAACCTATCCTGTAAGGATCAATTACCACCTCCTTTACTTTTTTGTGAAATTTTTGACATTTGGGGCATTGATTTTATGAGGCCTTTCCCTCTATCTTTTGGCTTTACTTACATATTGCTTGTGATTGATTATGTTTCTAAATGAATGGAAGCCAAAACAACTAGGACTAACGATGCAAAGGTTGTTGCAGATTTTTGATAAGGTTAAGATTCTTTCTAGGTTGGGGATACCAAAAGCCATTGTTAGTGATAGAGGAACTCACTTCTGCAATAGGGTGATAGAAGTAATGTTTAGAAAATATAACATTAAACACATAGTTTCTACTACTTACCACCCCCAAACCAACAAGCAAGCTGAAGTCTCAAATCGAGAAATCAAGTTAATCTAGAGGAAACCATGAAGCCCAATAGGAAGGATTGGAGCGTAAGACTGGATGACGCATTATAGGCCTATAAGATAGCTTACAAAACACCAATTGGGAAGTCACTGTATAGGCTAGTGTTTAAGAAGCCAGTCATCTTCTAGTGGAATTACAACATAAAGCATATTAGCCTACCAAAAGACGTAACATGAATTTGGATAATGTAGGAGTGCATAGGAAGTAGCAATTTCAAAAGTTAGAAGAGATGAGGAATAAGTCATAACAAAATGCAGTGATAAATAAGGAGAGGAAGAAAGCTTTTCATGATAAAACAATTTCGAGGAAAAGCTTCTTGGTGGGCTAGAAAGTGTTACTATATCATTCCAAACTCAAACTCTTTCTAAGTAAGTTGCGTTCTCATTAGGTTAGTCAGTTTGGGATCACTCTTATCTTTCCTTTTGGTTCTGTAGAGATATGGAGCCTCAAAACTGACAAGACATTCAGAGTGAATAGTCATCACTTAAAGTCGTATTATGAAGCCTTCCAAACGGAGGATTTGGAGGTGTTGATACCTGAGAATGTGACCAGTGTCACTTAATGCACTCAACTAGAGGTTGAGCCAACGACGATAAACAAAGGCGCTACTTGGGAGGCAACCTAAGGAAAGTTAATTTTTGTTTCTTAACATTTTCACATTTACTATTTTTGTTAATTGCTTCTTGCATTTGATGTTACATTAAGGACAATATAAGTTTTAAGTGTAGAGGTGGGGTATATTAGTTTTTATGCATATTTTTTAGCTTAATTGTAGCCTATGTGACTTCTTAGGCAGTTTTCAAAATCAAACAAACAAAATTGAAAATTTTCTTATTTTCTATTGCTTTTAAGATTATTTAGTTATAATTAGAGTATGAATTGATTAGTAAAATCCATAGGAAAATTTGGCATGTACTTTTATGCCTGTGATTTGTTAATGTGCATCATTCTTAGAAGAGTGGTGACTAGTGGAAGACAAAAACTAGTGACGTTTTGAGTCATATTAGACTAACACGTCTATATTAGTCTTACTATTTTGTTTGTTATGTGTGATTTTCATGACAAATGCATCCCTATTTCGCATAGATTTTCTATTCAAGACCATATTTTTATCACATGTTTTTTTTATGAAAATGATTAGGCATTCCTTGTTGACTACGAGTTACATTAGTTAAATAACCTACCCAATTATGTGAATTTTCCTTTACTAACCCCCTTTGAGCTTTATTATCCTTTTCTTTGTATAAACCACATTACATATACCTAACCAAATGCCCAACCTAAGTCTTAAAGCTAGTGGAGCATTTGTTGAGTCTTGATGAATGTGATTATACAAAAGCCTAAGTGTGGGGCTATACATACATGTGGGTTGGTTATAATTTTTAAAATTCCATGTTATGAATCTTATGTTGATGTAGCTTCAATCACTTTTATTTTTGAAAAGAAAGAAAAAAAGAAAAAAAATATGAGTTTGAATAAAAGTATCAAGTAGGAAACACAATTATTGTGAAAGTTGTTAATAATTTATCCTTCTTAAGTTGTATTTATTGGGTGTTTGAATATATTGCATATGAGGCAAATGTTTTTTTAGATGGAGCACTTTTTGTGTTATGTTCATGAGGCCTATAGTGCGAGAGTTGAATTGAATTGTGAAACATAATTGTTGCATTCCTTATAGCTGCTGACGGTCCCCATTTTTTAATGGATGTTAACTTATGTGATTGATATCTCATTAAGTGTTACTTTTACTTCACTGGCTTGATGAATTTTATTTTACATTACCCAAAATACATCTCACCTTACTCTTACCCACATTACATCCTTAGAAAATTCCTTTGATTCATGATTATGCATGTGACTTTTAGTGGTGGAGAAATGAAATGATATGCAAAGTTATGGATTGTTGTGTTCATGAATGGTGTTTGAGTGTACCCATGGAAATATTTTGTTTAAACACCTTTTGTCTAAGTCTACATCTAGATTACTCAGTTTCTAAAGGTGGTGATATTGATTGATCATGAGTAGAAGCTTTGAATTTTGAGTTTTTGCTATAGGTTTTAAATGTTGGGCCCCGATTCCTTTTTCATAGTAAATAAGCATGTTTAATTTATTTTGAGGTTTAGTTTGATAATTTTCTTTTGGTTAAAATAATTTGAGGTTTTTAGTGCTTAAGTTAATGGAAATTAAATGAAGGGATTTAGTTAA
>JAOSBK010000009.1:2782535-2798710 GCA_027568895.1 Erythroxylum shatona | reverse complement strand
TTTTGGTCCTTTTTCGTCCTTAGAGTGTTGAAAACCATCTGTAAACAATTATAGAACAATTCCATTAAATTCGGATAATAATTTCAACACCTTAACAATAATTACGCCCAAAATATATGCAATTTAAATGACTTAACAATGAATTAAAATTTACATTTAGTCTAGGAAAAATGTTAAATGGAATGACTAGTTGACATGTGAGAAATTAGGTTGACTAGGCCTATAAAATAGTGACACATGGCAGTGGAATTAAGTGACAAATGGCTTAGACAATTGGGTGGCAAATGGCTTAAGAAACTAAGTGATAAATGGACTAGGTATTTAGGTGACATTTGGTAGTTTAAAAAGAGGACATATAACATGGTCCTTTATTTGAAAAGTGTCTTAACAAGTGTCTCATCACACACCTACACCCTATGATCCACACATATGGATGGCTATCTTCTCTCTTGTTTTTGCTACATGTTATTTTCTTCTTCTTTCTCTCGTTACCGATATATATACACAACCTCACAACCTTGAGTTTTTGCCCATGTTCTATACTTCGCCAGTCTAATATTTTATTGTCATCTTGTTATTAAAATCATTTAACTCCTACTTTGTTTTTAGAATTATGCTTGCAAGCTTTAAGGACTAGGATAGCTTGATAATTGAGGTAGAATTTAAGCTAAACAAGTAAGTTAATTATGATCTTTATGGCTTGTTTTAAAAGAAATTTTATGATGATTGAATTGGGATGAACTACATATAGGATTGATAATGAAGTTGTGTTGGAATATGATGGATGAATTAATTACTTTTCTACTTTATTTTTAATGCATGAAAATAGTAGGCTATAGGTTTTTATACGGATGAATTAGGTTGAGGTTTGAAGTATAAATGAAGGTCAATTTATGTTAAAGATAGGTGTTATTGAAGTGTCTTAAATTTGGAAAAGTTAGGATTACACAAATGATGGGATTAAGTGAATGACAATGAATCAATTGAGCAGAGTTTTGTGAGATTTATGTAACCAAGATGGAACCTATATTAACATGAATTGAAGTGGCTTTTGAGAGTAAGGTGTAGACTAGCCAAATGGTAAGAGGCGAGCATGTGGAAGCTATAAAACCTTGAGGTCATGGGTTCGAGTCGTGGCCTCACCCATGACCAAAGAGGACAGTACCTTTGAAAAGTTGGATGCCGCGGTATAACCCGCAAACACCCGCCGTGGTATAACCCGCAAACACCCGAGAGGGGGTGGGGGGTGGGGTCCAACACAAACCCCTCAATAGAAAATGTCATCCTTACTTTCAATTCCTCATCTCCCTAACCTTGAACCTATAATTTTTTGTTGTACAGTGTACATTCATATCCCTAAGATCTTTAGAACTAAACTTGATCCTTGTGCAATGTGTGTTTGTTGGATATTTAGATTTTCAAAAGGGGGTATTAGTGTTATGATTCTCAAACTCAAAAATTGCATGTAACTTTGAATGCCTCGTTTACAGAGTTAGAACCATATTATTCAGGGGGAGTTTCAACTTCTTCCTAATGGAGGGAATATGTTGCAAGACATATCAGGTAATGTAAATGAGTGCTTAGAACTCGACAATGTTGTCGATATTCCAAGCAATGTGGATGAGTGCTTAGAATTGGAAGAAGTTGATAACAATGATAGCCATAAAGAACAATCTAGTAATACATACTTGCCTACTTTAACACCACTAACCGAAGGGTCAATCCAAAATATCCAAAATAATAACTGTTAAGTAATCTCAAGTCTAGTATCTAATAATTCTAGTAATGAATTTCTTTTTCCTCCTCTTGGATACCCATAAAGATCGAATAAAGGTGTACCAAAGAAACTATATGAACCTGATCTTATCTCCAACATTAAAGACCCCATCAAGAATTAAGTTTCTACTAAAAAATTTCTGACTCATATGCACTTGTTGTTAATTAATTATGCAGTGTTTTTCTTCCTAGTAATGTGCAAAAAGCTTTGAATGATCCAAAATGGACTAAGGTAATGAATGAAGAGATAGAAGCCTTGCAAAGGAACTCTACTTAGGACCTTGTTTTGCTACCTCAAGAAACTTTGAATGACCCAAACTGGACTAAGGCAATGAATGAAGAGATAGAAGCCTTGTAAAGGAACTCTACTTAGGACCTTGTTTTGCTACCTGAAGGAAAGAAAACAATTAGGTGTAGATGTGTATATACTATGAAACTCAAGGTTAATGGGAGCCTAGACAGATATAAAGCAAGGCTAGTTGCATAGGGTATAAATTAAAGTATGGAGTAGATTACCAAGAGACCTTTGCACCAATCGCCAAGTTAGATATAGTTCACAGTCTCATCTCTATTGTAGCAATCAGGAATGGCCTTAAAGCAGTTGGATATTAAAAATGTTTTCTTCAATGGAGATCTAAAAGAAGTATACATGGAGTAGCCACAAAGTGTGAAGCTTGGTTCATCAAATAGAAATAAAGTTTGCAAGTTGAAAAAATCATTGTATGGGCTCAAGAAATCACCTAGAGCCTAGTTTAGGAGATTTTCAATGACAATGAAAGCTTTAGGTTACAAACAAATTAATGCAAATCACACTTTGTTTATAAAACACAAAGGAGGTAAAGTAACATTTTTAATTGTGTATGTTGATGATATAGTATTGACAGGAGATGATTGTGAAGAGATGAAGCTTCTACAGTAACACGTAGCCAATGAATTTGAAATGAAGGACCTAGGATAGCTTAAATACTTCGTAGGTATCGAGGTAGTAAGGAAAGATCAAGAAATTTCTCTTTCACAAAGATAATACGTACTTGAACTCTTGATTGAAACTGGAATGCTTACTTGTAAACTAGCTGAAATGCCCATGGAAATGAACCATAAGCTTGGAATTTTCACAAATCAAATTCCAATATATATAGGGCGCTATCGAAGGTTAGTTGGGAGGTTAATTTATCTATCTTATACTAGGCTAGATATAGTGTATGCAGTGAGTGTTGTTAGTCAATTTATGCATCAAATGAGTGAAGAATATGTGGATGCAATATACTGAATCTTGAGGTACTTGAAAGGCTCTCTAGGAAAAGGTTTATTCTCATTAAAGAATAGTGTTTCCAGCATTGAAGGATACACAGATGTGGATTGGACAGGTGGTCACACAATCAAAAAATCTACATCTGGTAATTTACTTATGTGAACTTGGAAAGCAAGAAACAAAAGGTTATTGCAAGGTCAAGTGTAGAAGTTGAGTTTTGAGGTATGACTCGCAGAATATGTGAATTATTATAGATTAAGCATGTTCTATCATATTTGGGGATTGAACATACAAAGCCTATGAATCTTTACTGTGATAATAAGGATGCTATTAAGTGTAGTTGGATCTCAATATATTGCCTCCGTACGATAGAGGAGAAGGTACTGAAATTTTTACAAAAATATCGTTGTTTAACAATAACAAATCTGCCTAGCATGTGTTGGATGCTCCCTGTTTGTATCTGCTCAATTATGCATGAAATTAGCTACTTTGAATGGTACCCTTGTAAGCCTTTTTAGGGACTAATTCTCACCCGTGAGCCACAAATTCCTGTCATCTTCACAAACATATACCATATTCACAATTATTTCCTTTTGTCGTACATCCCTGATCTGCTTTCTAAGATAAATGCTACACTTTCCTTTTTCATTTAAGTGCCCTAGGTATTGTCGATAACTACTATGCTTAAGAATAATTGTCTTCTTTGACTTTAAATTACTAGACCTTCCAAATTCAAGATTCTCAGCAGCTTTTAAAGGTATCCTAGGACCTTTATTCCTTCTTTTGTCAGCTAACTTGGAAAAATTATCACCCAAGGGACATGGAATAGGTTGACATATATCCTTCTTTTACAAAATTAATATGACTATATTTGATACATGTGGCATATGTGCCTCATCACAGCGTTTTTCGTTAATCGTATATGCCTGCTGATATTGTCAAACATCAACTGCAAAGAGAGTCTTCCGAATTAAATAATATTTTTAGTTTTATAATAAAGACTTTATATTCATTCGTTACATGGGATGTACGATCTATAGTTGGAATCTTTCTAAAATACGATTAAAAAAAAAACCAAATTGATAAAACTTGACGTGTGTAAATTCCCACCGCCGGCGGCTAGCGATTTGGGCTGGTTCAACAAGGTGAGAGGATAAAGTGGTGGTTCCTTTTCATAAGCCAAACATACAAACGCTTTTTCGTACTCTCTTACATGGCAGATTGTACCGTCTCGCCGACATCGGAGTCTCCGTACGACCTTCTTTTAACGTCGATCATCCTGATTCCTGTTTCTCATTATGCCCTTTTCTTTTTCGCGATTCTTCTACTCTTTCTCTATAACTTTTTGGAGATTCACTTCCTCCGCCACTTGCTCAAAGGCTTCCGAGGCGACCTTATAACCATCACCTGCAACTTTTCCTCCGACCTCTATTGCTCTGTCGTTTCCTCTTGCCGGATCCTTCATGGAAGGTTCCGATTCGCGCAAGTTTTCGGGATAATTGAATGTATGTGACCTGTCCTTAGGACTGATTTTGTCCTTTTTTCTTCTTCTATAAAATGTAGGTATAGCCCTACTCCTTGGCTCTCTAGTCCTCATCTCCAAACAGCGTTTTTGAGTCTGTTTGCGAAGTCTCCTAACTTCAGTTACAGGAGGTTAGTCAGTGACTTCTTAAGTCTCTGCTTTTTACATTCCTCAGTTATATTCTAAAATCATGTGTAGTAGCAAAATAAGTGAGTATACTGGTATGTTGACTTTTGACCTGATAATTGCAATAGTTGTGGAATAACACTGGTATTGATGATAATCTGTTACTTTTAGTATGTGGATTAAAATAAAAAAATTGTTTGTTTTGAATGTTCAGGGAGTTGTTCCATGCATCTGACGGCGGAACAATTGCTTTGGACTGGCTATTGTATTCTGATGGTTAGTATCTTCAACTTTTTGGGCTCTTTAGAAAATGTTATTATTATTTGTGATATTTTCCGTCTAATTTTTTCAGTTATTCATTCCATTTCGTTTACATGTTGCTATAGAAATCTTGCTGCTTTTCTTTTCGTATGTGAAGCTTTTGAATTATTTGCTGGCAGCATATGTGGTTTTAAGATCGATAACAACTCATGATCTTCCTGTTCCTTGTTACGGTTTTCTTAGAAAGGTTCTAGAATAGCAGGAATAGATCCCTTCACTTGAATCAAATGACATACTGTTACAACAATTGTATCTTGAGTTACAGTCTTCTTAACTTTTTATACTTGGGACTTTCAGAAAATAACTGTAATATTTGATGAAGCAGAGGATAGACGAAAGTCAGAATGCAACAGTCAATGTTATGGATTCTGATTTGTTGAAGAAAAAAATTTTTCCGGTTAACTTAAATATCCAAAAGAAATATTGCCATATATGACCTTCCTTCCATCATCCTTGACCTGTTTATTTGATTGCTTCGTATCTCTGTTTTACAGTTAAAGAAGATTCCTCCTCTATGAATGAAACCATTCTATGCGATGATAAAGCTCCAGTTGTGATAGTGATACCTGGCTTAACTAGTGATTCGGCTGATGCTGTAAGCATCTCTTTTCCTTCCTTTTTATTGTAACTTGTGGTTTTCTTATCTAGACTTAAATGGGAACTTGAACTAATCTGCAAGTTGTATGAAGCAATTTGCTTGAAATGGATCCATGTGAATTTTCTGTTCTAACTAACCTACTAAGAATCATTTAAGCTGCAGTTTCTTATGTTTCTCCTATATTGAGTGAATTTCTAAGTATGAAACTCCTTGTATGGTCTCCAGAAAACCTGGTTACCTGTTCTAATTAACTTTCTTGTAATGCTATCTATACTTTATAAGGAAAGAAGCTAATTTGTATAGTTTCCTTCTTTTATGATTTTTTTCCTTTAAATTCCATTTCATTCTTCATCTCTCACCCAAACGGTGCTTTTGTTTCTGACTTGGCTATTGTTGATGTTAGGATGGTGCTTTTCGTTCTTGATTAGCTAGCAGTAAGGAAATGAAGTAAATTGTCTTCTGTTTCTTGACCATGGTTCCTTTTAATCCATGTGACAAGCTAGTTACTCATATTCACCAAGTTATATCATTTCAGAGATTATACTTTTCCAAGGCAAGATATGGAATATAGATGTCAATTTATCTATAAAGATCCCTGTAATGCATATTGTTTTAAGATATGAACATGGTTGATTAAATGCTCAAATTAGTAGTAAGAAAAGTGATTATTCTCATAAATTTTAAAATTTTGAAGTATTGTTGGATGATTTTCTTTGTCAAATTTGAATTTAGGATTCATCCAGAATTCAAATTATCTCTATGTCAATTGAGCTATAACCCTTCATTTTTTGTACTTTACCTTTTTTTGTGATATACTTTATTCTGAGACAAATATATTGTCTACCAGTATGTAAGGCATATTGCTTTTAAGATGGCAAGACATGGTTGGAATGTTGTTGTGAGCAATCATCGCGGACTTGGAGGGATATCAATAACTGTAAGCATAAACTTGATATTGTTATTCACAAAATGTTTTATCTCTCTTTGCACTCTCTCTTTCTCAAAACTTTATGGAAAAGGGTGTCCACTCATGCAATTAGCTCATACATCATATGACTAGTAAATCTCAAGAAAGGGGAAGAGAAAGGAAACTGTGGTGCTGGGTTATCTTTTGCGGTACTACATGGCTTGATAGAGGGTTCTATTTTCATTTTGTTCTATTTTATGGGAAAAGGAAAGGGTATGCACTCAAAATTAAAGGCTTATTTACCGTTTCGCTTATCTAGGGAAAGATGAGCCTTCTAAAATTTTTAGTTCATATGAATAAATGGTTCTATACTAGACTTTGTCATGACATGAATTTCTTACTATTTAAGTAGTGGCTTGGCTTATAAATATTGTTTGCAATTTGTTGATTGCATTTATTCTTTGTATATTGGAAAGAAACTAAAACATGCATAATTACTTTTTCATAATTGTGCTGACAAGTTCTCTTGTTATAAATATATATGATCAGTCTGATTGCTTCTATAATGCTGGGTGGACGGAGGACATACGAAAAGTCATTGGTCATATTAACTGTTGCTATCCAGAAGCTCCTTTATATGCTGTTGGGACTAGTATTGGTGCCAATATCCTGGTATAATAATTCCTACTTTCCATTTTTCATGTAATTTTATTGCATGCACCTACTTTTATTGATCCATGTCTCTATTTTTAAGTCCTATGAATGAACCAAGTATTAAGGAGATCAGTAGAGCTACTATGCAGACATTGTGGCATGAATATGAACTGTGCTTTAAAATTTTAATGGCTCTACTGAGTTCTTTGAAAGAATACTTGCATCGTACTACTTAGTACATATGTAGAGGACTTTTCCCTCAAATGCAATAGGGTACTGTTCTAAAAAGAGAGGGAGGGGGAGAGATACAGCCATTTATGGAACAATTAAATTCCTAGGAGTCTTGGAAAACTCTTGATAATTTAAGAAGATATTGATAGACATATTTAGTTCCTTTGATGTTGAAAAGAGTTAATTTTGGGCTGTCTAGCAGCAACTAAATTAATTTTGGGCTGTCTGGCAGTAACTAAATCCGTACAAGCTAATTTATAACTTCGATTTGACATGGACATATGCTCAAAAGCTATCCGAAAGCAGTCTATTTTGATTGCACTCATTTCTCTTAAGTGGATGTGTCAAAATTTTTAGGTACGCTTGTTCATACCAACAACAAGATTGTTATATGCCTTACTGGTCTTGTATTGAGTGCTATTTGATTGTTTATATGTCCACAGTTTGTATCTAGGACATTTTTGCTGTGTAGTTGGAATTTAAAATCTCTGGATATGTACAATTTGTGTTAAGACAACGTTCATTCTCTAGGTGAAATATCTTGGAGAGGATGGGGATGGTATTCCTCTAATCGGAGCTGCAGCTGTCTGTTCTCCTTGGGACCTTTTGGTAAGAATAACTCATTTTAGATTTGTTGTCATTTCTGTTGTCTATATTTTGGTGAATATAATCAAGTTCCAAAAGTATTATTTCACATGTTTATATCCTTTAACGCAGGGCTATTTTTGCTAGATTTTACATCATTTGTTCTTATTATTTTCCTTTTTTATTGATATGATACCATAATCTCATATTCAACTAGTTTACCCCTGAATTGGTGGACTATCAGTGATGCTTACAGTTTCAGTTCATGTAGGTCGGTCTATTTTGGGTTTACACCTTGATATCCCATTCCACTTGCGGGTTTATTTTTAATCGGATTATATGTCATGAAATGGGCATTAATTAGTAGGTGGGAAATAATGATAAATTAGTTGCATTTTGGAAATATGGAGTGGTTTTAGGAACTCATGACATGAACAAGCTATTTTGGTGTTTGTTCATACACTTTAGATCACCATGCTCTTATGAACGATTTGTCATAAAGTAGTTTTGACCATGTTTGTGAGCACAATTTAGATAAAAGTTCTTGACTTACCACCTAACCATCTCAAATAAATAATTGTTTGAGCATTAGATCAAGGTCAGGAGATCCTTCTTAAAATAACAATTTATTAGGATAAAATGCAAGTTATTAGTTGGAGTTATATTGGGAGTTTTAGAAGTTTCTGTCCCTAAGTGTTTGTAAAATGTCATACCTGATTGACTTACAGATATGTGACAGGTTCATAAACCGCAGACTCACACAAAAATTCTATGACAGAGTTTTAGCTGTTGGCCTTAAAGGTTATGCACAACTGTACGTGTACATCAACTCTTCCTAACTTTTTTCTATTGAGTTTCTCAAAATGTGAGCTACATTAGCTTGTTAAGAGTATGGCACAATATTTTTGTTCATGATTTTTCTGGTCATTTAATCTGTACTTGCAGGCATCAATCTGTATTGTCACGCCTTACAGATATGGATAACATCAAAAAGGTCATTTTTCTTGTTCCTTTTCTTTTTCAAGTGTGAATTCCTTAAAATTGAATGTACCCTAACTGAAGCAGGTTATTCCAATGTCACTAGTATCAATTATGAGTGGAGTGATTGATCTGTATTGGTAATGGGGTGAGTGAAATTACCACTTGGAAATGGACTAACTTTGGCCTGTACTTATTTTCAACGATGCTTTCATTCTAAAAAGGTTAACATTAGTGTAATCTTCTATGCTACTATTTTCTTAACAGTTATTGTCAAGCTGCTCCTATGGTCAAATATTTCTAGCAAATGAGAGAGCTACTCTTGTATGACTGAGTACTTGTAAACCACACAGCTGGTGTCAAGGATTCTTATCTGCTTTTTTGCGCAACAATTGTGTGGCTTACTAGGGAATCTCAGATTTACTCAAAAACTGAATGCGATAAACTATCTTCCTAAAATTGGGTATATATCCTAGTAGGTCTAAATGAGTCATTTACCACATGAAAGGTTAACTATCAACTTCTTCCTTTTCAATGGATCAGTTGGCTGCTTGTAAGGGCCTGTAACTTGGTCCTCATCTTGAATTTTTATCATCTTAACTTACCATGATGGATGAAGCTTTTCTGGTTATTGAACTAAGTGTCCCATGGGTCAGTGACACAAAAACCATGTGGTGCATGCATATTTACGGAAACTCCATGTAATTTTAATTATTTCTCTTGTTATGATGTCCTGTATTGAACAAAGGGGCACCCGTGTAATTAGTCCCCTTTGTGATAAAATATTTCATTGTTAGCTATCTAAATGCTTATTGTTACATTGCTGAAATGTACTAAAATGTAAGGTTAAGGAAATATCCTGTAGTTTTAACTCTATCTTGAACCAAAATGCAACTCTTTTAGGTTATTATTCCATGGTTAATATATGGAACTTGTGCAACTGGTCGTAGTTAGTGTTAAACCACATGCTTCCTTGAAGCAATTCTATCTTAGTTTGACATTGTAAATAAACTGATTGTCCTGACTTGCTGTTAGCAAGATTTGTGGCTTCTACTTTTTTACAAGCTTGTGCAAAGTCATTTAATTTGGTTTAGATGGTATCTTGTCTCCAAAGTATATGCTATAAATCCAACTTAGAAACCTTGTTTCTAGAATCATGTCTTCTATGAGTTCACAAATTGCAGATCTATCTCTGTTTACATGTCATCTGATGTCTCTTAGTTTCTCTTAGTCAAAAATCAGTAAAACTAGCTCTTTATTTAGATCCCTGTCTTAGATATAACTTCGTGAATGATTTTTGTTCATGTCATTTAGTAGCAGCCAAGCCAAAAGCCTAAGAGTTCCAAATATTGATAAAAATGCTAGTATAAAAGCATATATAAGTACAGGATGTCAGATTTTATGCATGAATACACACCACTTTGGCTTTTCTTTTAGAAGTAAACATTTTTCCTTGATAATTTGGAATTTGGCTACAAAAACTACAGAATATATATTTTTGACCAAGATTTTAAATTGTGGATTGTGGGTTATTTAGCTATTATAGATGACATGGATGCTAATGTGACAAATTGCTGTAATGGTCCGTAGCACAACCACAATAGTGCAACTACAATTGTAGTTACATTTCACAATTTAAAATACTGTTCTTGACATACTTCAAATTACAGTTTTCATTTTTAAGGAAATATGCCAAATAACATTAATAATATCCGGTCATATATTCTAAATATGAAGATAGATTAGTGTGTTTAAGAATTTAGAAATTAGATTTGAAACCTAGATTGATTGCATTTTCTTAGGATTGATTAGTGTGCCTTGTGAGCATCCCAAAACTACTGCTAGAAGATAATGCCTTTGTATGTTCCTGATCAATAGACAATCTTATCCCTGCAGGAACATTTCATAACTAGGTTTTTCAAGTTAGCTTGGAACTGTCTTTCTCAACCTAAGAAGGCTATCATAAATAAGTTGTTCCATCATCATTATGAGCTATTGTTGTTTCATTTTTTAAAAAAAAATTCTTGAGAACCCAATTTCTTTATTGTTTCCTCCACAATCAACTCAATTTAACTGTAATTTGTTAAAAGCTAGTTGCCTCTTTCCCTGCATCACTTATTTGCCTGATGTGCACTATATCCCATGACGCTCTAGTCAATGAATTTTTTTTTTCCATAGATGTGAATATATACTATTTTGTGCTCATCTCTTGCTGATGTGTAAACAGTTGATGTTTCAACTAAGTATTACTGCTTATTGTAAATGTTAATTAGATTTGAACATTTCATTTATGTACTAAATTTGCAAGATAGAACAAGCATTTGACAATTAATTACCAAGACATGTGTCTTATGTGTGTATAATCTGGTTGTCCTTTGTGTTTTACAGTCATGTTCTGTTCGGGACTTTGATCATCATGCAACTCGAGTTTTGGGGAAATTTGAGGTAAAAGCTATTGACTGATTCTTACCTTTTCTATAAACGATTCTTCTGGTTAACTGCCGATTCAACTGAAAGGTTGACTTGTTTGCCAGACAGTTGATACGTACTATAGGCATTCCAGCTCTGCTAATTTTGTTGGAAATGTTTCGGTGCCTCTTTTGTGTATCAATTCTTTGGATGACCCAGTTTGTACAAGGGAGGCAATTCCATGGGATGAGTGTCGGTATGGAACAAGTTTATCTTTAACTTCTTAGATTTCTGTTTTTTTGCGGTATTATTTGAGGTTTCATTTCAGAAGATTCCATTTGAAGCCTTCTATTTCCACAAACTTCATTGTTGCCACTCAAAATTCGTCAACATGGGAGCAGAAGTGTGTGGTAGGCAGACAGATCTGGGCACATCTTTTCATGGCACATATTTAGGGACAGGTTGGGTTGGGTTGGGTTAGCAAACCGGCCAACTTGATATGACTTTCTTTCTCCTGTAACATGTCATTGCCCTTGCAACCTGTTTTCTCATTCTCCCTCATGAACTCTAAAGCCCACCATATCTAATCAAAACTCTTATCTCCTGTATCGTGCAACAAATTTCTTCTATTTCATAAATTTCTTCTTCGCTTTGCTTTTCTGCATCTTGATTTAGACTGACTCCTGTTTTGTCCATGGCTTTCTTTTTTCTCTCTTCTGCTTTCTTGCGAAATTCTGTTGTTGAAACCCATCTCTTGCAATAATCTGTACAGTTTAAACACTTCTACTTACTTCCTGCAAAGTTCCAAGTTGTTGAAAGCATCTGCTGCTCCTCCACTTCAGGCTATTTAACTGTCTACTGCCTTCACCATTGAACTCAAGAGTTCTCTTCCTACTTCCACTGTGCTTAATTTCGTGAGTATTGCAGTTGATTTATTGTGCTTACTCAATAACTTAAAAGGGTCTCTTGATGTTTGTTTTTACTTTTAGGTTACATGGATTCCAGTTATAGGTTTTCAAGGCTACTCATTTTCATTGGACTACTAGGTTTTCAAATAAAGCAACAAAAATTAGAAAATTAGGAATGGTAACAGTAATGGATCTCATTGAGTCTCTTGTGAGATGCTAAATAGGAGTTTGGATGGCTAATGAGAGCTAAAATGGATAGTTTTTCTTATGTAATCACTAGTTTTCATTATGTAGTCACTCCCTTATATAATGAAATGGAGTATTTGACATAGACCAAGAGTATTATTGTATTTGGACAATGAAGTCATATCCTCATAGGAAGGCGTTAGTAAGTAAATATTGAAAAAAAAACCTATTTAAAATAATTTGGATTGGATCGGGTTTACAGGGATGGATGGGTCATGTTGGGTTGGGTTTGGGACAGCCCTAGTAACAATCATATTGACTAGCATTCCATTATTTGTCCATCAACATCACAAGGTCGATGCCATAGTTCTTCCAGTCTACTGCAATCAGCTTGAAGTTCAAATATTTTATTTGAGCTTCTTGATTACTAGCTGCCAATATGGACAACTATTGGAAAGCCTCATTATTGTTGCTTACCTGAATTGATTTTAAAGCATTTAAGGGTGGCACTCCTTTTATGCTTTAACATGATTTCTAAGTGTTTGCTTATTTAGTCCAAAACTCTTCCCCCCCGTCTTCTTTTGTCAGTTAGTTGGCAGTAAGGCAAAGACTTCAAACAAGGAATAGGTGCCATGATATTCAAACAACCTTATATTTACTATGTCAAATGGCTACTGAATCAAATGCTCATTTTTTACAATGCCCTTACTCTCAAGTAATTTGGTCTAAAATCCTGCATCTGATGCATTTAGATTGTAATGAGAGGGAATGGCTACCTTTTGTGGGTTGGGCTGTTGAGATGGCCAAACTTATGAAGCAGGATGCTTGCATATTCTAAACAGCCTTCATTTGGTCCATCTATGCCATGGACTTATATGCAATGTCAGCAAATACAATCTTTTGAATTAGATAAATTCTTATGTCAAACAAAGAACATCTTGGAGTCACAGCCGAAATGAAGATTAGTTGGAAACTTGACTTGAACTTGTAATTATAGGCCTCCTAATTCTGTACACCTCCCTTCTAGTTTGTCTTATGATGTAGCAAGTTGATGGGATCCCTGTTTAAGGGTTTATCATCATGCACTATTCTGTTGAAAACATAAAGCTTAGTCAATACAATTACTTCATCTCCCCACACCCTCCCCCAACACACCCCCACTTCAGGCTATTTAACTGTCTACTGCCTTCACCATTGAACTCAAGAGTTCTCTTCCTACTTCCACTGTGCTTAANNNAAAAAAAAATAAAAGGAAAAAAAAGATTTCTAAGTGTTTACATCAGTTTATATAAACATTAAATGCTTTATTTGTTGTAGGGCAAATGAGAATATAATCCTTGCTACCACCCATCATGGAGGACACCTAGCTTATTTTGAAGGATTAACTGCAAATAGTTTGTGGTAATATATCCCTCACCTTGTATCAGCGTTTCAATACTTCTTCTATGTTTACTCTTTGTATATAATTTCTAAGATCTAAAGGCCTGTTCTTCATGTGGGAGAGTACCTTTTATAATGGTCACATTTGAGTATTTTCCATACAACAGATACTAAACTGGTCACATTTGAGTCTTGTCCATACAACAGATATTAAGAAGCAAATATTTTGTATCATGGTATTGTTAACTTGACCCATATTTGATTTTATAGCTTACACTAACTCTAAGTACTGTATTTGCATTGAAATATATTACATTGAGTCTTCATTAAGTCTGATATTTTATCTCAAAGACAGTTGGATTTAAAGACATCTGAGATAAATCATGAAGATACTTCATGAATAGTTCTGTTTAATATTCTTGTACATACATGCACATGGTAGTTTCATTTTCCATAATAGGAGTACTTATTGTTGTGGTCCTGTTATGTAATTCTAGCTCTGAGATGAATAATTCTCAACTTCTAATGCCCATGCGTAGTCATCATATTTGGTTCCCATTTGGTCTGATTATAAGCATGCTTGCTTTCTCCATCCCCTTACTGCAGGTGGGTAAGAGCAGTTAATGAGTTCTTTAATGTCCTTCACTCAAGCTCGTTGAGAAACAGAAAGGTGCAAATTAGATCACTCCTCTCTTTTGTTCAATACAACTCTGAATCTATGCTAAGATAAACACTCCTGATTGAAAATACAGCATAGCGGCTAGTTAAGCACAAAATTTGGCCAGTTAAGGTTGCCCATTCTGGTTATTGAATACTTGGGTGTTATTTTGTTAGGTTACAATGAAATGAAATTAATTGATAAAGAAATTTGATAATGTAATATATTAAGTCTGCATGGATAGGCTATTCATGGATTTTACATTGTTAGAGATGTAAAACAAATTTCATGGCATTGTAAGCCTAATAAACGACCAAACAGTACTACCAATGGTGTAATGAACTACATTACATAAGAATTAAGTTATTGCCACTCGCATCCAGAATATTTGCTACTTGGAAGAGGAACAATTTTTTCCGTATATCCACTCTGGTTGTGTTGATTGCATCTGCTAGCCATTATATGCGTCCCTTTACTCCAACATCTTAATTCTAGTTTAAAAACCTGATTCCTTATGTGGATTAATTCTGCTCTGAAGCTGTAAAAACTAACAATGTTTTATGTTATCAATTGCAAAGAGCATCCTTATGAATGGATTTGTAAGATAGCAGTATGCTTCTGTATTGCAGAGGAAATCTTCTAGCTGGACAATTCCACTTGAATCTTCAATTGATCAGGGACCTTACGTGAATGTTATGGAAGATGGAATGGTGACTGCAGTAGGAAACACTGAAAAGGATATTGTTGCAGAGCATTTGCGTAGTGAAGATGTAAGCTGCGTTGACAAGGATCCAGACTCCATTAAGAGAGAAATGGGTGTTCACATGAAGGAACAAATACGAAAGGAAAGTGACTCAAACCATCCTCCAGATCCGTGTCTGGATGTTTTGATTGATCCTGTGAGACAACAGATAGGACAGCTCTTGAGTAGGAGTAGAGTTTCAATCTGGCTACTTGCATACGTTGCCATCATAACAACTTGGCCACTTGCTGGTTCTGCTTTATTTCTGTTCATCAAGAAAAGGTTCAAAAACTTTTTGCCTGCTACTTTACTGAGAAGATAACTGGATGCACATAATCATGAGCAAGTTCCATCTTCATGCGGCGAATTATCATTTATACGGGGTTCAGAAAGTTGCTATTATAATGGTTCAATACACTACCTCTGTAAGGATTAATGGAGATTTCACTGCATCTGATAAAATCACCATGATTTATCTATGTACACTAATTACAATTTGATCAGATATACAAGGTCGGTGTTAAAATTGATGTGGCAAATAAAAAGGTTATGGTTGCCATAGTGGTGCTCAGTTATTTTTCATGTCATTCGTGAATTTGAAGGAACCATAGGCATCTAAATCCAGACATGTATAAGGTTCTCGTGGAACGATGTGATTTCTTAAGAATGCCTTCTGTCAGAACATGTGGAGTGAGATGTGTGTGTCAACTCTACGGCTGTTGCTGCATTTGGACAGTAACTGTAGAGCCCGGCCTCTATCGTCGTCACTCCAAGTATTGTCCTCTTTGGTTCTTGCGTGAGTCACCACTCGAACACAAGATCTCAAGGTTTTGTTGCACTTAAGTGCACGCCTCTTACCATTGATAACACATTCATACGCGCGAAAACAGTAGACAATCTGAGCCCACGGTAAAAGGAAGCATTTTCAGTTATTATAAACAG
>JAOSBK010000009.1:2765501-2782435 GCA_027568895.1 Erythroxylum shatona | reverse complement strand
CTTAAACAAACACAAATATTACATGCATAATAAGAATGTGATTAAGCAATGAAGATAGATCAACAAAGGTACAAGTGAATCTAGTGTTAAGTACGTTATTTCCAATCATGAAAGTTTTTATTTTAACATTCAAGTCTCAATTTAAGTCAATCTACTTTATTATTAGCTAATTAAATCTTGATGTAGGTAATCAGCTTGTAATTGTGGGTAATTAATTTTAATCAAGATTAGTTAATTGTTATTTGTGATTAATTATGCTTATTTAGTTTTTAGTAGCTTCAATTGCCTTTAATTGAGATTTCTGTGTTGTAACATCACTAATTAGGGCTTTCTAAGTTTAAATCTAAGGATTTAGTTTTTTTTAATGAAGATAAGATTGAATTTAGTCTCTTGTAAGATAATTAGATAAAATTTACGTTAAAATAAGTTCAGTGTATTGGGTAACTAAACATGCACTACTGTTAGATGGAGATTCTCATAAAGTTTTCGGATGTTAATTGAATCTAGTTAGGATAAATGCCAATCAATCTTTAAAATGCCAATCAATCCTTCCTTATCCTTTTTGTTTGTTTCAATCTTATCCTACTTAACTTTGTTTCTTCTACACACTTATTTACGACCACTTTAAGAGTGACTGCCTTCACATGCTCCTTTAGGTTTGTCTCAGTATTATTAGTAAGGTCTCCTTATGGTCTCTTAGAAATTATCTTGGCAAGATGTTCTATTTGATTATTTAAGTTTTAGATAGGAGCCTCTAATTTCCTTAGTGAAGCTTGACTAGCTTGGAATCAAAATTCAGATGCCTAAATGAATTTATGCATGATATATTCCAAGCTAGGCTTCCTCTATTATAGAGGATATTATTGTTGAAGTCCAAGTGGAGGATTGTATCTTGTTTACCCTTTATTCTCCTAAGAAAAATTTGGGTGATTCTCCATCCTGGATTGTAAGTGTTACTATATGGGTTATTTTGCAATTGAGGTGCTTTACGTATGTAGTCAACATGTTCAATCAATTTCGCTACAGTCTTAATAGCTTTACAATCTTGGCCTACATACCCTCTTCTATATAACTGGCACAGCATCATCTGATATGTTTATTGTGTGACCAATAATCCACCAATCTTCTTACTAAGATCTTCAACTTGAACCACAAAAATTGTAAACGCGTTTAAATTATAGACTACAACTTGCTTATTATGTTTTACTTTGATTGATTTCCACTGATAGCTATTAATAGCCTTCTTTTTGGTCAACTCTTTAACCTCTTCAGTCATCTTTCTATCTAAGGTTCCTAAAGTTGCAAAATTCATCATCTAATATATTGAAGAATTTGAAACATTATATAATGGCTAAACCTGCAATCAAACAGGAAGGCTACAATTTGGGAATCTTCTTAATAAATCATTGAATTGCTCAATTAGTATAGAAAGAGATGTCATTCCTCATCTTCATCATAAGTATTTCATTAGAAAATTTTCCACCATTTGATTCCAAGTCATGATCGATCATCTAGGAAGAGAGTTCAACCACTACTTAGCTCAATGGAAAAGGAAACAACCTTAATTTAATTACATCATAAATGGGCCCATTTATTTTAAAAGGATCACAAATCTCTAGGAGGTTGATGATGTGAGTGGTTGGATCCTCATATTGTTGTCCATCAAATTGAACAAATTGTTACACCATCTGTATAACATTTAGATTAATCTCAAAGTTTTTGGTTGTAATAATTAGTTTAAGGATATTAGACTCAGTTCTAGTTAGTAATGGCCTCGCATACTTAGACATAGCTTTTTATTATTGTGTTATATTTTCTGGTTATGTATCCTCAAATTCTCACTTCCACTCTTCTTTCCTTTGTCTAAACCTAGTTCTAAGGTTTTGCAAAGAGGTTATTTTAATTTTAGGATTTCCCTGAACTATTTTTGGTAGATTGCTTTAGGTCATAAACAAATCCAACTCCTAAAAAAGTAATAAGAAAAAATATTAATGATAAAACTAAAATATCAAAAGAAATAAAATAAATGTAAAGGAAATAAATGGTTACATTAATAGCAATCAAGCTTTCCTAATATCCTAATTCCCATAAACGACACCAAGAAGACTCGTATGATGATTATATATAACTTTAATTCCTTTAATCTATATACTATCTAAAGTAAGTGCACTTATGGTTTTATAGTATGGGGCTTAAGGCACTAAGTGTTGATTCCACAAAGATTATAAGTACTAATAAAAACTCTTTTCCTATTATCTTTCCTATAATTAAGATGTTGGTGAAAATTTAGATTTAATAAAACAAAAATAAACTAAGAATAGGTCAAAAGCAAAAGAAAGCTAGAATAACAAAAAAAGAGAAAAATTAACCAATAAAATAGTCAATGCCTAGAATTTAAATCCCATAAAACTTCTCATACTATCATAATTCCACTAATCAATTTATTTTCAAGATCACTGGACCATGAAAATTTCTTAATTATTAAAATATCTTTTTTAAGACTATTAATACCTACTTCTAGGTTGATTAATTGAAATCTATTTTAATTAAAACCCCTAAGAATTGAACTAATGACTTATGAGTTCCAATATTTGGTTTACCTTAATTCAAAAGATATGTATTGACATATCTTTAGGTTTGCATGCAACTCCTTTCAATCTAGATCTTTTCTTACATTATATTTTTCAATCTCTATTGCATGAAATTATACATGAATCAACATACTAGCAATATTAATTCAAGAATAAATAAAAACACATAATTGAATCTCAGTGAAATAAAAAAATATATTAAATTGAATCAAAGTCACTACTAGATCCATTCCAAGGTTCAACTAATCTAAATACCACAAAGAATTTAGTTCATAATTATATCTAAGAAAGCACCAAAATGAAAGGAAAACATGAAAATCAAGGATAACATGATTAAAATCCATAACAACCTTAAAAACTTCATTTTACATTGATGAAAGTCCATTCCAAAGGGCTTTTGCTAGTTGTTTCTCTTGCTTTGTGTCATTTTAGGGTTTCTCTTGACATTTTCTTAACCACCTCCTTCTTGTATCACTCAAGCTTACTTTTTAAATTTGAAATTCGAATTCAGATAGATACATAGTCATCAATATAGGCATGTTGATGACTATGTTCTTGATACTAGCACACAACATTATTTAGAGCTAAAATGTGAACAAACATGGACATGTATGGTCAATATGGCCTTCTCACTATTTATCACAATTGTGTTTCCAATCAACGTGGGCGTGTTCTATAGGAAACAATCAACATGCCTTCAGACTCTCCTACATGGCCATGTACATTGTTATGCACTTCATAACTTAATCAAAATAGCTCCAAATTATTCCAAACTTATTCAAATTCTTATATTTTTTCTCCAAGTGAGTGAATCAGAACTAATAACAAAATATGAACAACTCATATATCACAATCGATAAAAATATTAAAATAAACAAGCAAAATGCATTAAATATGAGACTAAAAATATGAATAAATACTACTTATCACTCATCCCCAAAGTACCTAATCCAAGTTCCTTTAAACATTTTAGGCTAATCTCTTGTTGCAAACATTATATAAGATTACAGCCAAGCTTCTTTCCTTAAGGCTCAAGGAGGTATTAAATCCACAAATCAATGTGCCATAAGGTGCTTTCATTCAAAGTAGACAGATATAGGAGATAATATAATGTCGGTGCAAGAATTGTTCAAGGATTGTAATAGGAAATGCTCATTGAAGACAGTGGATCAGCTTAAAACTGAGACAATGAATTAAGTGGCTACATTTTGGAGAGTTTGCCAGAGGAAAGAGGAACCATAAATACTCAATTCTAAAGACAACAATAGGTGAAAGATACTAGTCTCAATTTCATTGTAAAATGACAAAGCAAGAAAGGACATTAACTAGTCTCTATTGCCAATATAATAGGTTGGATTGTGTTTGGTACTGGTGTGTGTGTGTTAGAGCTTTTGAAAGTCTAATTACCTTGATAGTGTCAGATTATGGATGCCGCCCATAATAGGTATTATTAATTTAATTTATTTAAAATTTCAAAATAATCAACAGTCAATATGCCACAAGGAAGAACACAATAGGAAGCGGGCACGCGAAAGGATAATGGCCTGGAGAATTCATCCCCAAGAAGGAACTCAAAAATAGCTATATTATTCTTCTTTTTTTGCCTTTTCATTTTTATCTCATACCATGACGTTTTGTTGCTTTTGTGTTTGTCATTTTATTCTCCTATTTTGTATTGCATATCATGCCATTTTATGCTTAATCGTTGTAAGTTTAATACTTCATTTAGTTCATAGCATGTTTTAGTCTGTTAATCTTGTCAATTTGAGCATTTTAGATGTTTTAGCTTGCCTATTTGGCCTTTGATCCACTTGAATCTTTATTCAAATTTACCTAGCATTTTAAGTTGACATTGTAATCTTTTTTTACTTTCCAGATGTCCCCATTTTATATCTCGTTTCTCTGATTTTCTGTTACTGTTCTACCCATGTTTCTTCATTGCATTTTCTTTTAGTTCAACTGTGGTTTTGAAACTCAATTCCAGCCTTTTGTCTCTGCGTTTTGTTCTCCTATGCTTGCCATTTTGCAACTATATTGTCCTTTGATGGCAGGCGTTTCGTGCTCCAACTGCTTAATTGCTAAGAGTCGTCCCACTCTTTGGTATTTGCAAATCAGCCCCTCTCTTATGCAAATTGGGCCTCTTTAATTTTTCTCCTTCGTTAGTCCCAACACGCGCGTTTTCTGACTTTCGAATTTAGTACCAAATTTATTTTCATCATCCAATTAATCCAAAATCTCTATAAATGCCTAAAAAGTAAAATTACTCCCTAGAAAAGTATACGTGTTTATGAATATAATTAGCTTAATTAAGCACAAATTAATTGTGATAAAAAAGAATTAACAGAAGACCGTGATGCAAAATTAAAGCAAATACAATAGAAAAGTTGACGCAATGAACCAATTATTAATTTTGCCTAAAAATTACTCAAAAATTCTAAAAACAAGGCCTAAAAATCTCTTTTTAAATGTTATTTTGTTATTTTATTTACCAAAATTTAAATACATTTTTATTTCTATTATGTTACAATAGATTAAAATATTTTTAAAATATTATTTTATTATCAAAGGGAACGTGAACTATAATGTACAACTATATTCTAGGTTTAAAAAGTGTAGTATCAAGTTATATAAGTTAGGGTGTGGCCTGAATTAAATTGAAAAGACCTTTAAAAATCAGAGTTTAGAATGTTATAAATATCATTTTATAGATTTTAAGATTTAATATGTTATCTAAGATAAAAATAAGAGTCAACTTAAATATTTTATAAATATTTAAAGAAAATTATACTAAATATAATCTACACTATACGACAGGTACAAAATGTGTAGGTATCAAGTCACATAAGTTGGGATGATGCCAGAATTAAATTAAATCAGATCTTAAAAATTTTGTTTAGAGTATTATAAATATTATATAATAAGTTTTGTCATTTAATTTGTTTTATTGTATAATAGTAAGAGTTAATTTAAATACTTTATGTATATTAAAGAATAGATTATATCTTTTACCTTAAGAAAAATTAAATTTCTCTTAAATGTATCAAATCATTCAAAACTAAATTAAGTTTAAAGAGCATGAGATCAAATGTCAATACCTTTGTTTTCAACAACTTGATTGTGAGTGAAAACGAAAATACTAGGAATAAAAGGCTTATTTGATTGATTTCATCATGTAGTATACAATATTTATAGACATATTGATTGTCCATAATATACATGAATATGCCACGAAATGAGTTGGAAGATGTGTTTTGGTAAATATATCAGCTACTTGGTTGGTTAAGAAGATAGGAATATGATGTATAGTGCCTTGAGTAACATGATAGCATAAAAAGTAATTATCAATTTTAATGTGCATGGTCTACTCGTGAAAGACATCATTGTGAGAAATTTGTACAACACTTTTAACTATCATAATGAAGCATAGTTGCAGAAGAATGTGTAGGACCCGTATCAGTTAATAACCATCATAACCAAAGTAATTCTACTGCAACATCAGCAAGAACATGATAGTTAAATTTAGTATTAGAATGAGCAATAATAGTTTGCTTATCAAGAAATCAGAGAATCGCCTAAGAAGAAAGAATAAGCGGTGATAGAACACTATTCATTAGATTAGTAGTACAGTCAGTATTAGAATATCCAAATACTATTAAGGAGGAGATAGCAAAGAGGTGTAATTTATAGAAAAGAGTTAGTTTAATATAATGAAGAATCTAAATAACAACAGAAAAATGAGATGATGCAAGGGGCGGACATAAACTGATTGACCAAATGAACAACATATAAGATATCAAGTTGAGTAGCAATGAGATAGATAAGACTACCAAAAGTTGTTGATATAAAGTGGATCATCAAGATGAGGAGTTAAGATTGGAATGTAATAGGTGTCGGGAAGACTAATATTGGAGGTATTGCATTACTACTTTGTCTCCCGCAAGGGACTTACCCGGCTCGAACGGGGATTAGTCTGGGTGTGGATGACTTAAAGGTGCCTTTTCATAGTTAGAACCTTCCTAGGACACCTCGTGGGCGACCAAAAAAAAAGTATGACTAATGCCCAATTTAGTATCATTTGCTATATAAATTAATAGAAAAGAAGAAATAGGTTTCAGATAAGACAAGAGTTTGATGTTTGTATTGATGTGATTACAACATGTGGAGTCATAAAGTTAATGATAATTACCGTTGGTGGAAGACATAGAAGTAGAATAATTAGAAGGGATAGCCTGTTTAAGTAGTGCCTCAATATCATAAAGATGGCGATAGAACATTCTATCACAACAACAGCTACAGATGAAGATTCACAGCAGTGATAGAGAAAGATCCAGATTTAAAGGTGTTTGATCGTGGAGATAGGACAACTTGTTGCACAAGTATGACAAGTTTGATGATGATTCTTACAAAGGTGATTATTGAATTTCTAATATAAGGATCAAGTGTTTAAAAGATCAGAGGCGAGACATGAGAACTTAAATAAGATGAATTTTGATAGAAATTTGATTCAAAGAGGTTGGACCTGCGCGAGAAAATTATTTATAGACTGACTTCCTACTTTAGATTATGAAGAGTAATCAACAATTGGTAGTAATGTAAAAGTCCAGCAGTTTTATAATCAATAAATTGAATATAAATGAATGGAATAGAGGCATTATTAAATGATTTTTTTTCTATCCCAATTTTTAAGACAATTTACAAATATTAATCTCAAATTTTTTGTCCCTTCTATTCTATTTTTTTGTCCCTTTTATTATATTTCAACTATGTTTTACTTTATCTTAATTATTTATTTATATAAGATCCATATAAATAAATAATTAAAATAAAATAAAACAAGATTAGGATCGAATAGAAATTACAGAAGATCATGTCGCACAAATATTGCTGCCAATATGCAACAGATGACGACAACCCAACAAAACTAATGACGTATGGAGTAGGCATACACATCCAATCAGAGAGACGACAAAGGTAACAGATGGCAATGGGAGCTGTCATGGTCCAAGGGAGACAGATGATGGTGACAGTTGCCTCAGGTGCGTTGCATGTGATTGGACTTTGGGCTACGTTGTGAGGATCTAACTGATCTGAGTGTCAAGCGACTGCTGGCTGTGTTCAGACTGACAGGAAAAAAAAAACGTAAGACAAAATGGTGTGAAGATCCTAGCGCCGAGCTACTGCTGGCTTGGTTCAAATTGACAGAGAAATAAAGCCTGCTGTGAAGATCCAACGGTTGTAAAAGTTAAATTACCTGTTTGCTTATCCAATTTTGTTAGGTCAAAAAAAGAAAAAGAAAATGTCGCAAATAATATTAAACTTCCCCATTCTCTCAACAAGGACACATTCTGTCGGGTACAAGAGAAGCTTCTTTCAGGAAGGGTTTGATTGCTTCATTCCATGAAGGAGCCAACATTTTTGTTGGCCACACTCTAACCAATTTCGATCATTTCACGTTTTACACATTTCAAACATAATTGGACTGATGGCGAGATAGATCAAGTAGTTTAACGAAGATTGGCTACTGATAAGGGTTATTGCAAAACTTATCAAACAATAGCAACAGAACACACAAAACTCATTAACACTTTGGAGTCAGAATCTTCTATTACGCCTGTTTATCCATGTAGGCGTTTCTAAGTCGCAAGAACTTATATTTAGTAAACTCTAATACTTGCAACTCAATCATTTACACATGTTTGCAACATGGCTTCTCTAATATAAGCTCCCAAGCTGCTCATCAGTAAAGCCCATAAGCACCTAAAATCTCTCCATCAGGAAATTGAGAGTGAATGTCTACAAAGGATGTCAAAATCTCAGAACTTGGTAATGAAGGATCATAGAAATTATCAGCCAAGAAGGGTTCTGTCCAAAAATCCCCACAAGGTGCTTGATATGCCTCCAAGAAACCAAACCCATCATCATTAGACATCAAGTCTGGACTAGTTATAGTATCTGTATAATTGGTATCTTTGATCATGGATGAGAAACTACTGTAGGATTGTTGCGGCGACAAGGTGGAGCTGGAGCTGGAGCTGGAGCTGGAGTTTACCAGATGAGGTTCTGCAGGACTTTGTAAAATATTTTCTGAAGATATCCCCTCCTTACTAGTCGCTTCAAGTCCAGAAATATCATCAGATGATGGTCTTTGTGTCACTTCTTTCGCGGCTGAGTTTTGTTTGACGCGCTTTTTAAGATTGGTGTGCCAGTGGTTCTTAATCTCGTTGTCAGTTCTTCCTGGTAATTTTGCAGCAATGGCAGCCCACCTGCATATTCAAAACTATTGTTTGAGATCTCCTTCTACGCTTACTGTAAACCTATCAATCACCCTATTGTTTGTGAGATAATGAGAGCTAGATTGAAATTAGCTTCTTTCCCTTGTTAAATCTTGTCATCATATGATGGATAAAGACTAGAAAAAATGTCAATCTTGAAGCATGTACCTGTTCCCAAGTGATTCATGCAAGCTAATTATTGTTTCCTCTTCTTCTCTAGTGTAATTCCCTCTCTTGACGTTTGGCCTTAGATAATTCATCCACCGCAATCTGCAGCTTTTCCCACACCTAGACAGACCTAAAACGACGACAAAAGTAGAAAACGTTTAGTCATATCTAGGGAAAAGCTTTTATTGATCCAACGAAATGTAGCAAGAACTGAAACAACATAAGAGACAGTTAGCTCTATGTTTGCAATACATGGAATGTGATATCGGTTAGCCAACTCGATTCGTATTGGCCCATCAAACGGATCAGAAGAGGGTAAAAACATGGTCCGATATGATGTTCAGACAATTGAGTCTAGAGTTGAAATAGTTGTGCTTAATTTCTCGTACCTGCATATTTGGGTAGTTGGCGCCAATTCCAGCATCCATATCTAGTAACATACGCCACCAATTTCCTATCTTCCTCAGGAGTCCATGTGCCTTTCCTTAGTCCAGACTTGTCACAGTACGGAGTCCTCACCATTCTTTCTAGCTTCTCGAATTCTGTTAGGACGAATTACTTGGCATCGATAAGCATAGCAATACAAAGATGAGGACCATTTATACGAGGTTGGCATCTCCGACCAAAACGTGTTTCACAAAACAAGTAAATTATACAGTCATTATCCGTCAACTGCTGACTTTGTTTTATTGACTTTCAGTAGTAGCTAGCATTAAACCCCACTTGATCCAAACTCATCTTATACATGGGATGGGAGGGAGTTATTGTTTTGGGGGAAAAACAAAAAAGAAAGGAGGGAAGATTCCTTAAATCGAAACAGGATGTTAGCTTCCTACGATTCGCGTATGGATGGGTGGACGTGGAAGCAAGTGAGCTATAGCTTCGTGGAAATGAGTACAATACATCGATGGACCACGTGATGCGCCACCTCGACCGGTCCTTGGTTGCTGTTTCCTCTTGACCCGGGCCCATCAAACATTAGAATTGAAAGTCAAACGCGCTGGGTCGATTGATGTTAAAGTTACTTTCTAATAGGCATTAACTTTTGGAATGGACGAAAGAGACACCTTCCTTCTTACTCACACACAAAGCTCTGATTTGCCTACACACCACACGAAAATGAGACCACAAACACTTCCTACAATGAGCAACTCTTTGGAAAAACCATGCCAACGGATAGTCAGACAAATTGTTCATGGCTTGCATTGCATGTTCATTGTACGAGTTTTCTTGCTAAAATGTGATGAGCGCCGCTTTCATATTTCTCGTTTCAGACATAAATTGTTCATGCAACAAAGTCTTCCCGATTATTTTTACATAATTCCTTTTTAACCCTCGTGGTAGTGGACCGAGCTGACCTACTGAAATACAAATCAATTAATGAGAACATCAAAAATAATTATTGGCCCGCGTCGATTTTTTTAAAAAGAGGTTAATATCCAAGTGCGAATTAATAAAATCTTTTGCATTCATTATATGTTTCGAAATTTAATTTTTTCTTATAGGGTTAATTGTCTTGAGCTAATAACATTTTTAAAAAGAGTTATCACGTTTTAAACATTATTTGCCCGATTGGGCTAATACTATCCTTGGACTCAAGCATCCATTTGCTTGGCAAAGAGTGATTACGTCACTTGATTAGAAGTGGACGAGATAAGCACCATGTTACGTATTGATCAAAGCAGTTGGCAATTATTAATAGATGCTACGTAGGGATGCATTCACGTCACATGTGAACTCAAGAGCCTGATCCTTGCGTTGAATCACGTGGTCTTCTAGTCAATTTATTGCTTTAGATTCCAATAACTCATATTCCATTAGACCTAGAACTCTAGAAGGCGGGACGAAGTCACCGAAACTACGCTTTTTAAAAATGAGCTGCTTGACGGAGGGCCTAGAGGTTGTGACTTCTTCGTTTCCTTATCTTTTATCAGCCACTTTCCTTTTGCCCGGATCAACAATGCAGATTTTTCACAACTAGAAAGATGTTGCAGGGGCAGAAGACTCGGTATATGTTTCTTTTTGACTCTCCGACCCCAGAAAATTGCATTTACATCAAGCTTCCTCTTTTTATTTTATTTTCTTTTCTTATTCATAAGATAAAGGACAAGTTTGATTGAAAATTTTTTAAATGTTTTAAGGCTGCCAATTTTATATAACTTGATTTTAAATTATTAATTAATAAATTAATTTATTTTAAATATAAAATTAATAAATTATTATATGTTTTATAAACTTTTCTCTAAATGATAAAGGTTACAACTTTTTCATTAAAAAAAGCATTATAATAATTTAAATTTGATATTAAAAACAAAAAAGAAGCAGCGAAGATTTTGATAGAATTCTGAATTGATTTGAAAAAGATTGATTGAAGGAAAGCGAGAAAATATGTTGGAATAATATGAACTAGTATGATTTTACTGAATATACTTGAGTATTTTGATTATATCTTATTCTATAGTCATCTAAATGGGATGATTTTTTATTTGGAGTAAACTAGAGACATAAGACTACAGATTGTATGAACAAATCGAATTCTAATTCAGCCTTGAAGACTTTCAATTTCTGAATAGAAGTTAAATAAAGTGTACTGTTTCAAAATGAGAACAGCCCGAGAATGTTTGGGATATAACTTGCAGATTTCTGAACCAAATTAAATAATTTTAATGTCATTAGAAACTTAAGACATAGGAAAACACTTTTCTAGAGAGAGTATTGCCAAATTACTTCATTTTCATTGTCTAAAGAATCAAGAGTAGTAGACTCGAACGTCAGTTATTGGAAAAATCTGAAAGTAATTCAGTGAGTTATGAATTGTGATGTTAATGGTTTTATTGAGGTATAAACCTAAGTATAAATTATACTTAGGTGAGTTTTGAGATAGGATTGATTATGTGACAAGGATAATGGAAAAATACCCGAAATTGTCATAAACACGCATTGTACATATTTCATTACATACATGTGCATTATTAAACACTTATAATTGTGCAAATTGTAATATATGTGTATGTTATTTGATATAGAGGAGCAACTGGAATGTCAACCTCTAGACGTTGCCGAAACTTTCAAGCATTAGCTTCGGAAGCGACTTATGAGTAACCTAGACGATCTCACCCAATTACTTGTTTACATTATATTATGTTTGAATTATTGAATGAATATGAATTGACTATGTTGATTACGGACAATGAAGGTCCGATGATTTTGGTATATGAATGAATTATTGAAGTGCTCCTTGTATATGAATGTGATAAAATAAATGTTGCTCAACAATTCTGTTGAATGCTAGACTAAGGTCTGATGATAAATATGATCTAAATGTGAATGTGCAATCATGTGATTGACTGAGAATATATTATGTGAAACATTCAATGCATAAATATATGTAAGATAAATCAAGTTGTGCCTGGAGTCACTAGGATAAAGAGCTTAAAGCTCATATTGTGATTAGAGCCTCAGGCTCAGTTGTGAATATACCTGGTATCTACTAAGGGATATAGGACATAATTTGATACAGCTCGGTATCCACTAAGGGATATGAACTAGTAAAAAGGCACTCAATTACAACGATAATAATAAATGAAAGTGAGTCTCACGTGCATTGCATTTATACTTGATATGTGTATTGTATATGAATGAAAGGATTATGATGATTGTTCTGAAAGTGAAATGTGACATTTTATGAATATGCAAAAAGATGTGAATAATATGTTATCTATATTGATGTGACGTATGAATTAAGTGAACCATCGATGATGGTTACCTTATTGAGTTCACAAAACTCATCAAAATTGTAATGTTGATTTTTCATGACCGAGAGACGATATTAGCTACTGAGGGATGTGACATAGCAGTGTAGATTTTTACTTTGGAGACAAGAAGAAATGACTCAAAGGTCGGTCAGCTGGACATGGAAATATTAGATAGATTTTGTGTATCTTCCTCTTTCATGTAGCACATTTTTGTATTACACTATGATGATGTTTCGGTATGGACATTGAAAGATACATTGTAAATATTTGGTTTTATGAAATAAAATGAGGAAAATCTAATTTTAAAATATTGTGACTTTCCTTATGATGTTTATAAGAGAATAAAGGTAGATGATGCCATTATGATTGAACATAACGCGCCATTATCATAGGTTATGTACCAGAATGTCCTCAAGGCATCTCGGTATATACCCTAGGGTAAGGGATGCTACATTGGGTGGTATCAGAGCTAGGTTTGGCATCCACAAGGATAAATAGAAATGTTAAGCATGAAATATCATGAGAAATGCAGATAATGATTGGAGTTATTATTTGTTATAGGTCATCCTCCCTAGGTGATCAATTGGGGGAACTAGCTGACCTAGGATTGATAGGAGCCAATAGGGAGTCTTTAGTACCTCGATTGGAGAAGATGCCTCTGAGAGTTCCCGAGAAAAGGGAGAGGAGGTGATGGAGGACCATCCATGTTATCCATCAAAGATATTGAAGCAATGGGCCTTAGCGTAGCAAAGGAAGCCTCTGAAAAAGAAATCAAAGAAGAAATAAGGCTGAGATATTTTATGAAGTTTCAGGCCTTATAGAAACCATTTGGGGACTATAAAACCTGGATCCAATCTAATTTAATTGAAGCTCATTCCCAGCCCATTAAAGAGTCTAAAGCCAACTAAGAGAAGTCAACTTGCTGCCCAATAGAGTGACTTATTGGCCAAGTTTTAACTATCTTATCTATCATAAAATTTGCATTGAATAAGAGCTACTTAATGCTCATTTAGTGTCATTTTTAATTAGCTATTTTTTCTTTTAATGAAAAGTTAATGACAGATGTTATGAGCCATATTAAGTATGTTTTAAAGACATTTAAAGTCATAAAGAATTTGTGGCTGGACTATATGTGGTCATCGACATTCTTCTAGCTTTTGTTTGCTTATTTAAGTCAAGTTTCTTTCCATATGTAAGATTTGGGAATTAATAAAAGAGTGAGAGTTTCCTTTCAAGTTTTTGCAACTCAATTTTTTATTTTATTGCTTTATTTTACTTTTTAATTTCGTTTGGGTTCACAACAAACCAATTGCTATAGTTTGGGTTTGATTGTTCTCCAAAAACACACAATTTCTATACACATTTCATTCTACCACCTAGTCTGACCAACCCGTACTAAATCAAACATATCTTTCAAACCACCCATCCAAATTGAGTCAAACTTGAACCATTGGAAAGCTGACTCCCCTTCAATTCCAATTCTTACCGTTCAACCCAGTTTGTCTTTGTTTCTCCACAAAATTGTCAAGAATACAGCCTAGGCACCAAAAACCTCCACCACCATCACTTAGCCAAATTCTACCAAACTACTCTGGTGACCTCTTACCCACTCCAATCACTTCAATCTCCTTGAAACACTATCATTTTGGTATCAGAGACATAGTTCAACCCCCTGTTTCATCATCCACCTCATCATCTTCCACCATGGTTTCTTAAGAGTTGTACCCTACGTCACAACTTTCTCATGAAGAACTCCTTTGCCAATGGAGTTATTAAGGCTCAAAAATCTTACCCTAAAAGCCAAACAAGAGGCCTATAAGTCTATGAGAGTTAGGGTAACACCTTCTTCTTCTTCCTTCATCCTAAAAATTTTGTCCAAGACCTAGAAGAAGAAAATTTCAATTTGCCCTTTTCTTCTTCGTCCATCACACAACTAACCACTTGTCCGTTCTCCCAACCTCCTCCACAATTTCCTCCAAACATTTCATCACACCCATCATAATCAACTAGTACATTCCAAAATTCAACTTTCCCACAACTAACTATAGGGGCACCCCCACGGTTTCCTATAAGAAATTTCCCTCAAAACACCCCTCCTCCTAGAGATGAAATTTTCAATTTCAAGATTGAGTTCCCGAAATTTCATGGCAAAATTGATAGTGATGTTTATCTTGAGTGGGTGTATACAATTGAGAGAACTTTTGAGTTGAAAGAGTTTAGTGAAAAAAATTAGCTGAAGTTAGTGCAATTAAAATTGAGAGGTTATGCATCCCTTTGGTAGGATAATGTCCAAAAGATGAGATTGAGAGAAGGCAGGTAGAAAATCACAACTTGGTCTAGGATGAAAAAGATGATGGATGAGACATTTTTGCTTCCCCATTATAGGCAAGAGATGTTAGATAACATGATGAGTTTGACACAAGGAACAAGATCGGTTGAAGAATATACGATGGAGTTTAAGCAGATCGTACTAAAGTGTGATTTAAGAGAAGAAGAATCTATTGTCAATGCAAGATTTCTCAAAGGCCTCAAAATTGAGATTAGAAACATGGTAAGTCTATATCCTTACATTCATTTCTATGAGCTTAAGAAGCTTGCCTTGCAATGTGAAACTAACCTCAAACATTTGTCTACCAAAAGAATTCTTCCACCATATTCCAATACACTAAATTACAAACCACCCTCATTTTGTAACATCCCGTCCCCATATTAAGGGTTAGGACCCGAACTTTCAGTAATTATGAGCTCAAAGAGATTAAGACAATGCATTTTCTTGCTCATGCATCATGTTAGCATATATGCACATAAATACGGAATGTTTTCACATAAAAAGTGGTACATGCATTCATTGACAACTTCTGGGTATAAATGGTATTAAATGTGATTTTATTGAAAATGAGGAGTAGAAGGAGTAGAAAGAGTGATCTTGGTATGAGTTGTGATAAGGAAAGATTTAGAAACAAGATTGGGTAGTGATCTGGACAATGTTGACTGAGTATGCTTCAGTCTTTTATCCACAACATTTTCTTTAGTTATCTAAACGAGATGATTCTTGATTTAGATTAAACTAGAGATATATGGCTACATTTTGTATGAGGAGATCGAATTTCAATTCTGTGTTTAAGAGTCTCAAAATTTGTCATGAAGTGAAGATTTGGGTGCAGTGTTGGTGTATGAATGAAAAATTTGTCTTCGGACTTTAGGGGCAAATCTGGACCTTATATAGATAGATTTTGGCAAAGTTTCCTTCGGTAAAGTTGTTGATATTTATTTTATATTTCCAACGGTATATAGTATGAAAATTTTGAATATCGAAGTCAAAAGTTATGATCCTTATAACTGGAGACATTCTGAGCAGAAAAGCAGACGATAGAAAGTGAAAGGAAGAAAAGCAGACGATAGAATCAGGAGAAAATATGTACTTGATCTAGACAGATTTTGGCAAAGTTACCTTCTAGAAAGTTGTAGATCTTTATTGTATCTTTCCAACGGTATATAGTATGAAAATTTTGGATATCAGAGTCAAAAGTTATGATCCTTATAGGTGGAGACGTTCTGGGCAGAAAAAGCAGACGATAGAAAGTGAAAGGAAGAAAAGCAGATGATAGAATCGGAAGAAAATATGGACTTAATATAGATATATTTTGATAAAGTTGTCTTCTGAAAAGTTGTAGATCTTTCTTTTATCTTTTAAACGGTATATAGTATGAAAAATTTGGATATCGGAGTCAAAAGTTATGATCCTCATAAGTGGAGACGTTCTGGGTAAAAAGTAGACAGAAAAAAGTAGACGATAAAAAGCAGACGGAAAAAAGTAGACGATAAAAAGCAGACAAAAAAAGTAGACGATAAAAAGCAGACGGAAAAAAGTAGACGATAAAAAGCAGACGGAAGAAAGTAGACGATAAAAAGTAGACGATAGAAAGTAGACAGAAGAAAAGTGAACAATGTAAAAGTGGGACGATACTGAAGTTATATGATCGAATTAGCCTTAGAGATCTTCATCAAAGTTGTAGATCTTGAAGTCTTATTTCCAATGGTCCAAAAAAGAAATCAATCCGATAATTCTTATGAAAGTTATGGAAATCGCACCAAAACAGGTTCGTTTTGATTGAGGTCATAAACATGGTTGCTTCTTTTGGCCATAA
>JAOSBK010000009.1:2741053-2764141 GCA_027568895.1 Erythroxylum shatona | reverse complement strand
ACATAAAATAAAATAAAATAAAATATATTAAATAATTAATACTAATATTTTTATATAATTAATAATAAAATAATAAATCTATTGCAACAACCATTTTAATATAAAGGGTATAAAAGTCATTTATTATACATTCCATTCCATTCCATCCATCTTCCAAACAATGTTTCACTACATTACATTATGAACCCTTCCATCCTTGCCAAACAACTTTTTACTATATTACATTCCATTCCATTATAAACCCTTCTATTCCATTCCATTCCATTCCATTAATTAACATCCAACCAAACAGGCCCTTAGAATAAGGCTATTAATGTATCCAAACAAACCCATGCCGCCGTCAACCACGAGCCTTCTCCAAGGCCGCTAGCGTGGATAGCCTCCTCTGACTAGTTGTAGCTAGTGCTCCTGTCCTCATCACCAAACACTGAAGAGAAGAATAGTTACCAAGGCAGAGAATTCTGCCTCCTCGCACGACCATGGAAAGCTGTTGAACAAAAATCCTTACTTACCAATAAATCGGCCTCAAGTTCCTTTGATTTTAACGTCGACGATCTCTGTAACCAATGTTTGAAGAGAGAAAGTGGCAAAGGCGAGTTCTAGAGTTGCCGACACGGTGACAAAGAGATTCATAGCCGCTAGGATCTCTCCGTGTAGATCTCCAACACAAGACAGCTTTGCTTATGTTATCCTTCGCAGAAAATCTGAGGTCTTACTCCAAAGCCAACAGTCGTAGGCACAATACCAGTAAATCAAAAGCCAACATGTATGGGACCAACCGTATACACTTTCCCAACCAATACAAAAAGCCCAGTAACATCTGTTATTCCATTCGGCAGTCACAAAACAAGAACGCTTATTTTTAACACAAAATTAGCAGCAAGCATTAAGATCGAATATCTTCACTTTTCAGATTATGAATTCTGGGTTTCAGTGTTTTGTTCTTTTAAATTCTAGATTGAACAAAAAGTTTTGAATATTTAATCTAAAATTTTCCGATTGTTTAATCATGCAACAATTGCAGTTTGATCCCAAAATTAATCCGTAACAATCAAATAATTTAATAAAATTAAAGAATTAAATATTGCTTTGATACTAATATTGATAAATCAAGTCACAATATGATTTTATGCGTACAGAATAATTACGAAATTTTTTCATAGTTTAATTTCTTAAAATGATTAATGCAAAAATTAAAGTATGGATCTTAATTCGTAACTTATTCTTAAGCTTAATCATTTTCTTGTTGTATATCACGAATAATTTTCAAAATTGATCCATCTTAATCACCATAGCAGCATAAGTGTCTGATCTCTATCCATATCCACACAATAAGTTGAGAAAATTACATAACTCTTACAGATAAAGTTAAGCAAGAAGTGATAGCTCTATTAAAGCTTAAGTCTATGTATAATAGGTTTTGTATATTTATGTAATTTAATTAAAATTAATTCTAATTTAATTAAACATTAATTAGAATTATAAATAATTCTAATTAAATAATAATTACGCCCAAATAAGATTTAATATCTCGTATTGATTCTTATTTATTAAATATCTCATATTTAATGATAAAGTTTATCAAATTTTACAATCAAGTCCATCTTGATTAAAATAATTTTGCTCTCTTTAACTTATTATTTATGTGAAATTCATTAAGTTTTCAAATATATTGACAATGATTTTAAATTAAAATTCTAATCCATAGTTAGAATTAGATAAATTAAAAAGAGTTTTAATTTATCTTTAATTCTTCAAGAAATAATTTATAATCATATGTTAAGATTGACATATGGTAATGTATTATGATCACCTAGATATTTATGAATGTCAAAGTAGTTTTGACTAACCTTTCCGTGCATAATTTTTTCGTATAATTCAATCATTTTATCAAACAATATTCCTATTAGATATATATTATGAAATTAATATATACTCTCGTTTGAGTCCAATTATATTAGTTCTCTATTATTAACCATTGATTCAATTAATGAAATTTGTAAACTATTTATAAAGCGTTATTTCACATTGGCCAAGGATTTTTTGAATTAATCTTAATCGAGAACAACGAAATATTCTCCATAATTACTTTAGGGTGATAAATCATATCTTAATCATACAACTATCTCACTACACGAAAAGTAGGAATTAGCGACAGAAAATTACTGATGAAACATAAACTGTTGCAAATTAGCGACAGAAATGGGTTTTCCGTCGCTAAAATCACTGGAAAAAATTTCGTTTAGCAATGATCGTAATATCCATTGCAAAAAATGGAGGGAAACCGTCGTCCTGACAAAATTAGCGACGAAATTTAGGGACGGTAAAAGTTTTCGTCGGTAATTACTATAAGAAATCATCCAATTACTGACAGAATATTGACAATGGTAAAGCAACGTTGCCAATTACTGATGGAAAGCGCAAACCGTTGGAAAACTTGTGTGGAAAATTTCCAGCTACTGACGGTAGCAATATCTGACACTGAAATTAGAAGAAAATGAGGCCACGATGGTGCTTAGCGACGGTAATTATCAATCGTCGGTAAATAAGGAGACATAAAATGCTTTCAGTTTATTGACGAAAATTGCCATCGGTAATCTATCAGTAAAATGGCTATCAATAGGTTGTCGTCTTTCGTCTGGTTCTGTTTAACTTTTTAATAATAGCGAAACGACATCGTTTGATTTAACACAACAACGTCGTTTTATTATTACTGAAGGATTTTAATAATAACAAAACGTCATCATTTGGTTTAAATCAAACAACAAACCAAACAATGTCGTTTGGTTATTGCTGAATGTTTTTAATAATAACGTCATTTCGTTATTGCTAAAGGTTTTAATAATAACAAAACGACATTGTTTGATTTTAAACCAAACAACGTCATTTTGTTATTACTGAAGGTTTTTAATAATAACAAAATGACGTCATTTGATGTTGTTTCGTTATTACTTAAAACCAAAAACCTTCAGCAGACCCTCCCCCCTCCTTCTTCTCTCGATTTGCCGCTATTCTCCCTTGTCCTCCGATCGTTGCCGCCGTCTTCTCCAAGCATGGAGCTGCCCTTTTGGTCAAGGTATGCCAATGTTTCTACCCTACATTTTTTGCCAAAATTGAAAAACCGTGGTTGATGCTTGTGGTTGATTTATTGTTTGTTTCATGCATAAAATGATTTATGTGTAAATGTTTGTGTATGGGATTGAGTTTCTATATGGGAATGAGGAAGTGTACATTGTATGCTTGGATTGGGAATGCCAAAGGCAACAAAACAAATTTTTGAGTTTAATCTTCAAAATTATAGTGATTAGTATAGTTTGTGCAGTCATGTAGAGCATCCTAAATTGAAATTGGTTTTGTTTTCAGGCAACAAGTATAGCATTTCTCAATTATGGGCAAATGTGAAAAGAAAATCATTGGTATATCGGAATTTTTAATGTGAGACAGTTAATGTCCAGTTATGATTGGTAACCAACTGATTTTTGAGACAAGGATATAATTGGTCCTTCCTTGATTGTTACCTTCACCACTAATCCACCTAATAAGACATAGCTTAAAGGCTCACTTTTCACTTAAATCTCATAGCTATGCCTATTAACTATGTTAATAAAATTCTATAAATGATTTCTTATGATGAATACCTATCTTCGTAATTATAAAAGGTGTCTGTGAGAAAGGAAATCAAAGATTTTAGGGTTATTATAAATATTCGCATGACTTTAAGTGAAAGATTTATCAACTTTGTAATGAAGTTTGTGTATGGATTGTGAATGTCAGATTTGAGTTTGTGTATGGATTGTGAATGTTGGAAAAGTAGAAGATTGAAAGAGGACACAATATTCCCACCAATTTGACTACCATGTTTACTAACCTTCAATTTAACTTGACTACCATGTTTTCTAACCTTAATTTTAACTAACTCCTAAAAATTGATTATTTCATCCATAAATAGAATTTGATTATCAATCAAAACTGTTAAACTTGTTTGGTTATGCTTGAATCGACTATTAGACCCACAATATAGTTCCTAGGTCCACCTATTTGAATTCCTCGAAGTCACTAGACTTCAACAAAAAACAAATCCCTTCAGAAAACAAACCCCTTCAAATAGTGGTTATATTGAAGAAGAAATCAACCATATTATTTTAGTTTCTCGTAATTGCCACTATCATCTTAAGCTTAATTGGAGTTCATTCCAATATCAGTGCACAAAAACATCATAATATAAAGCAAGTCAAATTGACAATGCAATCATAATCATAAATACCATTTTCTATATATATTTTATATTTTCAATGTAAAAAAAAGGAACGAAGTGATTTATTGTATTTAGCATAAACTATTAATTTGTTTTCCTTTAAATTAAGTAGTCAATTAAGTACTTTTATATAGATGTTTTAACAAAATTTTAGTTAATACTAGAAAACTTTTGCAGTGGGTTATAGGATTCCTAATGGTAGCTTGAAAACCTTAGATACTATTATATGATTCAAGTTCATGGTACCTAAATACTTCTCTAAGTCTTTCATTTTATTGGACACTCTAAATACTATATTATGTTTATCGTTCTTAAATCCTAACTATTTCTCCAATTATTTCATTTTAGTGTAAGACCTAGATACCTCTCTAGGTCTTTTATTTCAATGATTTGTTAGTTATTAATTCTTAGAAACCCCTTTAAGAGCTTCAAATTTTGCCTAAAACCTTAGATACTCCTCTTATTATGTAATTGTTAATCCTTAGAAAACTCTATATGACCTTTAGTTTTTTAAACCCTAAATACCTTTCAATGGTTTTAATTGTTAACTTATAGATACCTCCTTAGAGGTATCTATAACGTCTAATACTAAATATGGCTGTGGTGAGTTATTTTCTTTATTCAACAGGAGGCAATATCATAAAAATAGAGGAGACTCTGCTGAATTTTTATAAATTTTAGTTTAACTTAGAATAATTTATTGTTATGTAGGAAAAGTCTATGGACATAAGTCCTACACCTCGTCAGTTATTTTTGCATACTCACACTAAGAAGCATGACGGTGTGACATTCATCAATAGCCGATATAGATAATTAAATGTATGTGAAATTCATACTTTAATATTCATCCTTAATTAAGTATATTTACTAATTATAATATAAGCATTGCCTCCTAATAGGACTAAATACAAGAAACAATTCAGCGACAGTCTTAGGGAGAACAAGTTGTTGATGAGAGCTAAGTATATTTTGATGCAGTGAGTGATAGGGACAGTCGTGGAAGAATCTTTGAGCTAGACTCATTTGAGAACACATGTTATTCGCACTCCTCTACGTCCAGTATTGCAGCATCAAGTAGACGACCGACAGTGGAATGTATCCATCAGCTTAAGAGCACAGTGCAGTTGAAGACGAGGGCTACAGACTCAGACCATCCTCGTTCACCAGGACAATAGGATTGTTGTAGTCATTTGGTTTAAATTTATGTACAATATAATGTTTTTATTATCAATGAAGAAAATTTTCCTTTATATGATCAACTAATTTTTTGTTTAAACAATTTAAATATATAAATAAATAAATAACTATGTACAAATAATTTATAGTTGTTGAAATTATCCAAATCAAATTTAATGTCGAGATTTAAAAAAAGCAAATACTTACGGACGGAATTGTGATAAATTGATGAACATATGTTTTTTCGTTACCGGCGGAATTTAGGTCTTTGTTGGTAAGTTAAGTCATATTTACCGACGGTTGGCGGTAAACCATTGGTAAATGTTTGGGGTTTTTATCGACAAACGTTTAGTTTTCGTCTGAAATTTGAGCGATATTTACCGACGGTTATTGACAAACCATCGACATATGTTTATATTTTTACTAAGCATTCACCGACAATTTATCACAAACCGTCTGTATCCATACTAATGGAGACGATTTTTTCCATCAGTAAATTTACCGACAGTTGGTGTGTTCTGTCGGTATATTTCCCGACGAAAACAAGACTTCGTTGGCAACATTATCGACGCCCAATTTCGCGACGTTTTTTCTGTCGATGAATATCGTCGCAAAATTACATTACCGACATAAATTTAACTTTTTTCGTCAGTAAACGCCCTTTTTCTTCTAGTGTCTCTATATAGTTCATGCTATATCCAATGATTACTATCTAAATAACCTATGACTAAATAGATAATAAGTAGTATCAAAACATAGCAATTTTTATACGAGATAACTTTAAAGACCTTAAGCCAAATAATCACTTATCATCATAATAAAAATTCTATAAACATATAAGTAATATTTCAAATAAATTTCTTATATTGGGTCAGTTCAGTGAATTTATTTTCTAATAATCTCTCACACATTTATCCAATTATTTCCATACCTTAACCTATAAGATCAATTATTTCCTTCGTAAGAAAAAACATAACGTGTGTTAGTCTTTTTTTATTTTATTAATGTCTAATCATGATAGAACAATGATTTGGAACAATTCAAGGATAATACATAAATATAATATGACAAAATTATAATTTTAATAAAATTTCATGTGAAATATATAATTATTTCATAAATTTTATCATATAAATATGTATAAGATAAAAATATCTTTATATAATTAATTGTAACTAAACTGCAATCAAACCGTTTGATTATAGGGTATAAATCATCAATAACAAGGATGGTTTTCTGCGAAATCCAAATATGAATTTTCATAAAGAGAAAACCTGGAATGAAGAGATTGAGATTGTGATATAGAAAATCGCGGCGATTAAACTCGCCCAAAATTCAAAATTTCAAAAACAGGGTAAAGGAACGAGAGGTCTACATGCGAGACGTGACGGACGCTAAATGCACGGCGTGTAAGGGAAGTCCCAAGTCCGAAGAGGCCGTCATTTGCACAGATGGCACAGATTGAGTTGGTAGCAAACTTTTGAGTTCATACGTACTGGTCCAAATGACAAATGGTTACCCAGCTTTTGGATTCTTGGTCTATTCCTTTGAAAATGCCGTCAAGTAATCCGTTTTGGGGACAAAAATTGACCGGAAGCGTCACGACTCACCAGTAAAGTCGGTCAATACTAATGCAGGAACAGTCTTTCAAACCGTTCAATTATTTGTCCTTCCATGTTCATCCCTCGTGAGTCTACCAATTCCGATTGAATGCCATGTGCTGCACGCGTACTGTTTTTAACTTTCTTTTACGTTAACTCCCCTATACAAAAATTTAAAATATTAACCACCTTTTAAAAAGTTCTCTATTATTTCAATTTCATAAATGAAGTGTTCATAATTTAATAAATTGCTGAAATATTTATTTTTAAGTTGTATTTATAACTATTAGAAATACAGTTGTGAATAAGAATTATTTTACTTAATTTATAAAAATATAAAGATTTTATTTTATTATTTATCAATTCAAATGAATTTCTTTAACGACATTAAAAAAATTCATTTTTAATTATTATTTCTCTAATCTTTAATAATTAATTTTCAATCTTTTTTAAATTTTATAAAAAAGAAAATTTTTATTTTTAAAAAGTTCTTTCATCATACATGTTTTATTTTCGCATTCATATAATTTTTAAAGTAATTTTAAAATTAATAAGTAAGAAAAATTATGCTTATTTAAATTTTTCTATACAATTTTGTATAGAAAATTTTGAACCATACAATTTTGTGCTAGTTTGGTTTCTTAATATTTGCTTGCATTAAATATTTGCAAAAATTCCAGAGGTATGTTTCCATCATTGTATTGAATCCTCTTAATTAAAGATAAGATTGAAGTTAGGGAGATGTACCATAAGTGCAAACCACTGCCTTCGATTAAGGCAGTTCTAATTGTTATCTAATACTTCTATCACTTAAACATCATCTGGAATGGACTTCATGAGGCATGTGAGCTCATTAATCTTGTATAAAGGGCTAATGTTGCTCCAATTATCTTAACAAAAACATATAGAAAAGCCATTTCTAAGCCTATACTTGAATTTCAATCTTACTTACTCCATCACCTTAAGAATATGTAACATTGTCCAAAAAAGTTTGTTTTTGGTTGAATATTCTAGAAGTTTTCCTTTCTTAATTAATGTTTATGTATCCATCTTACCCAAATTTCTTATTTATTAGTGACGATTCTCCAAATCCTCTTTGATCATTTGAACTTTATTAGTAATTCTTAGAAAATGATTCCCATTCCCACTCTGTCTTAGGCAAGCACACATCACTCTATTCACAGTAGGCATTGATCTTTTACATATGTCTCCAGACCATAGGAAACTCCTTATGATTTGTTTTAATAGCTTGAGTAAACTCTTTAGAAACATCAAGTGAGAAAACCAATATACATGAAGGTTGTTAAGTTTCAAGTTAATAAGTTGTATTCCATCTATGAATGAAAGACTTATATTACACCAATTATTGCTTCTCCTCTGAATTCTTCTAGACAAAATCACTATAATTTGTTCTTTTGGAAGAGATAAGTACACCTAAATATATGATATATGATATATGATTTATTGTTCTTAAGTCCTATTAAATTAGAAAGCGAATTAGAGAGATGATTAGCACCTATTGATATAAATAGGTAACTCTTATATTTGATTATGGAGGGACCAATTAACTCTTTAAAGGTGCAAATAGTAGACATTAATGCACTAACTAAGCTTACATTACCCCAAAAATGAGTAACAATTCATATCCAAATGATAAAACTATAAATCCTCATTTTTTTGCATTAAAAATGAAAATTAAAGGACTTTTCCTAGCTAATTACAAGTTCAAAAAGTATGGTAAGAACTTTCATTCTTAGTGTGAAAAAAATATAGGGAGATTAGATTGCCTTGCCTCGAACCTTTTTCACCCTTGATAAGTTTAGTTGGCTAACCATTTCATTAAGATGCTATAGGAGATTGATGTAATACATTGCTTAATCCAACATATAAACCTTTCTAGAAAACCAAAGGCCTTCAATATATTCAGAATGAAGTTCCAATTAATAGTGTCAGATACCTTGTGAAAGTCAATCTTAACCGTATAACTCTTATTAAAGTGTCTATTGTTTCAACTATTAAACAATTCTTGAATTTACTACCCTTTAATAAAAGCATCTTGTAAATGAGTGATGTAATGTTTCAAAACTACCTTGAGTCTAAAAGCTAGGAGTTTGGAAATGATCATATACATTGCATTGCAATAAGAACTAGGTATTTGTTATGGTTTGAGGTCAAATAATCTTCCTCTAAATCAGTGACATTGAAGGCCTAAGTGAAAGCTCCACCTTTTGGTTAAAATTTTCTCATTAATAAGTGATTTAGGAACATAAAAAGAAGAATAATTGTTATCAAGAGTGCCAAGTGTGTTTGTGAAGTATGTAAGAGGCTCTTGTAATACTTCAACTCAAGACTGAGTATGATTTTCATTTTCCTTTTTGAATGGGGTAATTCTATTGTAATCTTTCCTTAAGTGAACATATTTATGAAAGAAGCTATTGTGTCGAATATTTGAGCCATCATATTGTTGATATTTCATTTAAAATGGAAAAGTTCTAATATGTGCTTAATTGATTTTTTAATTATTCCATAACACTTAGCGATCAATGACATGAACTTACTTAAGATACTTACTTTGACTCATATGTGGTTTTAGGCACAATTCGGAAGAAAAGGAGTTAAAGTGAGTCGAAAGCACTATATTTGGGTCTTTTTTTTGAAGTTTACACTCACTTGTCTTTATGGAGCAAGAATGAAGAAGATTAGAGCAAATAAAGACAAGAAGAAGACAAGAAAATGAAATCACAAAGTAAAGAACCAAGATATGAAGTGTCTCACGATTATTGGAATTACTGCACAGTTGTGAGTGCATAGGATTGCATGGTGTCTCATGTGAGTGAGACACCACACAAACACACAACATGTCCATTTAACATAGCTTTTTAAGTATAAAACAAAGGTATATGATGGATGGTGGATGGCTGCACATGGAGGGCTAAAGCATCACACTCATGGCATGGTGTAAGATATGAATTTAATTAAAGGAGAGCACCAAGGACAACAATTGAAGGACAACACTACACATTTTTCCTCTTCTGCTTTGAAAGACACCTGTCCTATATCCTTTTTTAAACTTAGTTGCCACATTTTAAACAAGGATGGAAGGTATAAAGAACAAAGGAGTGGACGACTGGGATAAAAAGGAAGAACCGAATGTGTGTGATGGCTGTAAGATGAAATTAAGAATTTGGAGACACCTCATGTTGCCAAGAGAGTGTGGATAGCTATCCCATTTAACCATACATTTTTCATATAAAAGCAAACAAATGGTGATGACAAATGACATGAAATGATGTCTTCATTTAAGGGTCGGAAAGAGTGTAACCGAGAGTGAATACCCAAGACAAGTTCCACTTTTCTTAGAGAATAAAACAAGGGGAGACCTGAAGCAAAAATCAAGTAGAGAGTCAGTTGCACCTTGGAAAGGATAAGAAGGAGCAATCGAGAGAGCATTCACTCTTCTTGGAACAAAAGAAGATGGCCATTCATTTAGTTGTCGACTGCACTTAGAAAGGGATAACCGAAGAGAGTTGACAATAGCTTAATCACCTTCTTCTCTTCAATTGTCCCACTTGACCCATTGATTTTAATATAGTTTTGGAATATAGAAAAGGCAGGTTGTGTGATGGGAGGTTGGGCAGAAAAAAGGCAACATCTCCTTCATTTGGTCCTCTTCGGTTTCCAAGTGTATGAGGGTTAGAGAATAATCAAACATCAGTTGCTTCTTGATTATTTCTCTTCAGTTTTCCATAGAAACAAAGGTGTTCTTGGCTGATGCTTGAAGACCCATGGAGAAGATGAAGGGCTAGACATCTCAACACCAGTTCGGAGGTGAAATTGACGCCGACAACTCGGTTAAGCATTTCTTCTTTGTATTTGTCGTTTCTTTCTCTCTTTATGAATTGATTTTGTTATCCGATGTTTATTGTTTAGGTACTGTGAAAAGATGATTTGAATGCATTCATTGGATTGTTTTATTACAAACCCATTACTAGAATATTCAATGTAATCTATAATTATTATGTTGAAATTCACTTGTAGCGATTAATGGTTCGTAATCATTAGGGATAACATAACCTAGGTTAAATGACGCATCGTATGTGGTTATTGCCTTGATTAATCGGTTTTGCTAAATCATAATGCTACTTCCTAATTGAATCTAAAGATTGTATCCTAGGTTATTCGATAATTAGGTTTAATTAATGATCGTATCTTAATTAAACAACACATAAGAGAAAACTTAGGTTAATAGATTAATCCACGATTAATAATTTCTAGAAGAGGTATGAGAACAAAAAATAATTGAAATATAATTAATTAGGTATAGGCTGAGATTAAACCCAAGAATCGAGTCAATAACAAATTCATCACTTTCATCATTTTTGCATGTTTTCTTTAATTTGTCTTTACTAGTTTAGTTTCATTTTATTTTCTTGTTCGATAAACCAACCCCCTATAACCTAAACACTAATTGATTTCATTTTAACAACTTTACTCACACTCTTTGTGGGATTGACCTAGACTCACCACTGTTATAGTATTAGGTCTAGTTTGTTTTGAGTAGTGTTATAACGCGTTCCAAGTTCACTTCTACTACTTTATTATAGTTATAAAGAGCTACTTTTTCTTCCTCTTATTTTTCAACATTTGTTAGAGAATGTTAAAGGTTCATTTGATTCATGACTAACTTTTCCTTATCATCAATAATAACCTAATAATTATTGCTATATTTCTTAATATTAGATACCTAAAGTTCCTCCTTGACTTTTTGAAGTTTCCTCTTATATGTAAAAATTTATGCCCTTGGAAATCATAACTTAGTCCCCTAGTTATTGCTTCGTTAAAGCCCTCACCTTCAATTAAGAAATTATTTAAAATGAAGTTGTTTTTTCTATGGTAATTTAATATAAGATTTTGAGCTATAATAGGGTGTGATATAAGAACAAAGGGCAGTTAACCTTGGTGTTAGGAAAGTTTTCAACCATTATGTATTAACCAAAATTCTATTGAGCTTTTTCCTTGAAAGCCATTTCCCAATTTGTTTTTTTAGTTATAAAGTATCCCTCCATCTTTAAATCAAAAACCTGAAGGTGGCTCACGTAATTATAAAAGTTATAAAAATATTTCTTAAGGCAAGAATTTTCCTCTACTTTGTATGGAAGAATTATACTATTAAATTCTTTAAGAATGACTTAAGGAGTGTTTATGGTGGAATGGATTTCATTTATCTTGTTCCATAAAGGAACACTCTGAATACAAGATTAAAAGTATAGAAAAAAGTTATCTAGAGAGTAATATATTTCTAAAAATTTCTTAGAGATTAGTGAATAAGTTGATAAGAGAAAATTGAATGAAGAAAAATAAATAAAAATTTTCAAAAAGAGAGGAAGTATGGAAAATTGGATGATATGGATTATTATGCTTGAAAAGAATGGAGAAAAAAGCGGTGGTTAGAAGAACATTAGGAGTTAGTGGAGTGAGGACTAATGTTCTTCTTAATTTAGTTGTATTTTCTTTATTACTTGTGATTTTTTTCTTCTACTATTCCCTTTCCTTCTTTAGCCTACTTAACCCTTTAACTCCATTACAACCGTTGAAGTCCTTTTAGTTTTTTATTGAATATATTAAGTTCTAGAGATTAGATGGTTTTAAAGCTTATGGTAAGTTTAATTTATACGAATATGATGAGAGTACCTCACCCAAATTTCAAACATTTATGTGAATGAGTAATATCTATAAGGAAATGTCAAATTATAGTTTCTAAACTTGATGAAGGAGGTATAATGGTGTTTAGTTAAAGAAAAACAAAAAGTTAAGTGTAGGGAATTTGACAGGTTTATATTTTATGTTTTATTTGGGTTGACTTAACACTTCTATAGAATTTTTTATATGGATTATATGATATTTTCCTATGTTTAGTTTATTGCCTTGTAGCTAATAAACTTGAGGAGAAAATATAGAATTGAGTGCAACTTTCGCCACTATTGCCTAATTGATCATATTATATAGCTATTTAGAAGATAAAAAGATGAAAAAAAAAACACTTCATAGAAGGTATTGGAAGTTAATTCTAGCTTGATGATGTTGAAAAATAAAGAAGTTGGTGAACACAGACTTGTTGCTTGTTTTAATGTATGCAATACCACAAGTATAAAGATTGTATATTGTAATACGCGAGATATTATTCCCATGAGGATTGGATTAGTTACCTAACAACTTGAATGCATTTTGGCTAAGGTAATCAAATATTTAATTAATTGAATTAAAAATTAATTGAAATTAAAATAAACTAGTAAAACTAAACAATTGAATAAGTGAAGCTAGTAATAAGAATAAAGTTAATCAATAATGGAAACTTAGAAGTTATTCCATCCTTGATTTTTCTTCCTCTTATTTTGTTAATTAAATTATTAGATCCTAGATATCACAAGGTTCTGATTACCATCTCTCAAGATCTAACTAAGTAATCCCAATTGAACTAGATAACAATTGAATTGCATCATCTTGATTCACAAAAATACTCCTAATTACTCAATTGGATTTGAAGCAATTTTAAGGATAATTAACTCACAATTAATATATCTCTTAAATTGTTTATTAATATAATATTTATAGGTCTATTAAAGTACTAGCTTTTGTTGCATATTTTAAAACATATAACTTTGATTTAAACTCTCGATTTCTTATCAAGTATAAGCATACCAAATATCATAAAGCAATAATATATTGAATTTAATAAGAATAAAGTTTAAAAAAACAATTCAAGAATAAACCTTAATATGGATTTAGAAATCCATAACATCCATGACAATGAGATATAAGAAGAGAAAAGAAAGAAATCTACTTTAAGTCTTGATATAGAAATTCTGGAAAATTAGAGTTCATTTTGATGTTTCTACTTTCATCTCCTTGTTTATAATGTTCAGGCTCTTTTTTGTAATTTTCTTTGCCTTAGATACTTCTTTATCCTTATAGGTTTTTCTAGGATTTTCCCACTTGTTTTGGTTCCAAAAATGGTCCTAAATCATTAACAGTACAAAAAAGTCTAGAGTTGAAAAAGTTGAAAATTGTTGGAATACATGATTGTGCATCAACTTTTTTCCAGCTCTTTGGCACGATCATACACGACTATGTATGATAGTACATAAGGAAGTATCAGGTTAGAGAGCCTTTTGCACGATCGTGTCAGACTTATTTCTCAAACTTTTTCTTCACCTTTTCTTCACATTTTCCTGTCTCCAGTCATCACCAAACACACCAAGCAATCCTTGAAATATATAACTAAGATCAAGCTCTTGCCTTAAACAACAATTAAACCAAAAAAACACAATTCTAAGTCCTAAACACATGATTATCATCTAAGAAAACATTAAAAGCACACTTTATGACCTAGAAAACTTAATAAGCTTCACACTTATCAAGATCCCCACATTTAAATATTTTCTTTTCCCCATGCAAAACTAAAACCACAAAACATGGAAAACACACAAACACATAAATACACAATCATGCAACATTACATAATGGTTTAATAGCATCAAATCTCATGGAATTAACTTAACATCAAACATTAATCACTTAAAATTGCCAAAACACTAACTTATTCCATTATTCATGCACCTATGACACTTGTAAGCACGCACTTATTATAATTGATCAATTAAAAAGGCAAACTATCACTAAGTAACTCTTCACAAAAATGCTTATTATTTTTAAAAGATCAGTAGGTTTAATTTTATTGTAAACACCATCATTTTATATTTTCTTTAATGATTACCTAGTCTTTTGACATGAAGGTAAACACCTTGCATGAATGTTCCCTGGTTATTCAACCAGATTATGTTTTTATTTAGCTTGGTTAGAGTGTCATTCTAGACTTCTGATATAAAGAAAAACATTTTGTCGTAAATGCCCCTGAACATCCTCTGTTAATACAATCCTAACTCACCACAATTACAAATTTTTAGTGTATAGAGTTAAGAAAATTTTGCAGTACACTCAACACGCGCTGTAAATTACTCAACAACTTTAACATGTAAGATCGCTGGAATCCGTGCAAAATGACTTATGGCCTTCACTACACTTAACTTTTATATACATGCCAAACAAAAAGGCATGCAAAAGATTGTGAATTCAAAGTTACTTTATAGGCAAACATCTTGAGTGAAATAAGCACACTAACTCAATCCTATAGGTTACAGATAGAGGCACCGTGAGTGGTGGTCACCCAAGAGATGACCTTCAACAAAGTTCTTATTGATTTGCAAATTTGTAACAGAAAGCATACTAATAGAGACATTTGGAAACAATCAACACTTAGCCCATATGCTGATGGAAGGCTCAACATTTTGATAGCTAGTACCAGTATTTTAAAGAAAGCTATCAAGTTTTTAATGAATAAACTTGTTTGCTTGCACCGTAATTATAAAAATATAGTAAGAAAAAATGGAAAGTAGGGCACATGACTTATTAAATCAGGTTCTAAAGTCTTCATTTAATTTACCAACAACCATCTTTTCACGAACCAGCATGGTCAGATAAAAATATTTGACGATTCCCATGAATCATACTATTATAACATTCGATTGGAAAGTTGATTAAGAGCTTTTTTTTAGAAATTAAAAAATATATTAATGAATTAAAGGTTACTGGTTCTGCCTGATTCTGGTGAGGCAGACTGCTACCGTTTGGATCCATGAGTTTGACTGATTCTGGTTAAGAGATACCTGCAAAACAATAAAGGCACCCCGGGGGTTGGTTCCCGGAAAGCCTCTCCGACGCTCAAGTTAGTCTTTTTTGTGAGGGGTAGGATCGTTGTGAGTAGAGAAAACTATGGTTATGATCACGTACCTTAACCCAGGCAGAATAGTACCTTATATATGGAATAGACGCTAGGTTTAGGTTTTCTACATAGGTCTTTGAGTTTGCATGGGAGTCTAACGTCTTGGAAGGAGTCGTGGATGTGTGGACTTGTGCTTGGGCCCTGGATATGTGAACTTGGGCTCTGGGCCTAGCACAGCCGACCTAACCAAGGATAATAAAATTTTTATGTTAATAATAAAATAGATAAATAGTATAATAGAATGAGTATTATTTAATTAAGTTTATTTCTAAGAATTTTTAATGATGATCTATGTTAATGTTTAATTTAAAAATATATATTTAAAATAATTAATAAAAAATCAAAATATTCATTATAATCTCCACTAACTACATTATTATTACTACTATTACTACTACTACTACTACTACTACTATTATTATTATTATTATTATTATTATTATTATTATTATTATTATAAAATAATAAAAATAAGAAAAAAAATTAATAATAATAAGATGGAAAAGAAGGAATGAAGGATAAATTAATAACAATTTTAATTAATAAAAAGTCAATATTTCAAACGTTGGAGTTGTGGACTTGGTGTCCTTGTAATAAGTCGTCAAGACTTTTCATAGAGCCAAACTAAAATGCTAAAATGGCAGCCACCAACTCTTCAAAGAACAAGCTCCAAGACAAGGTGGCTATCATCACCGGAGGCGCCAGTGGCATCGGCGAGGCAACTGCACTCCTCTTCGCAGAATATGGCGCACGAGTAGTCGTGATCGCCGATATTCAAGACGAGAGGGGCAGAAACCTTGTCAACTCCATTGGCACACAAAGGTCGACCTACATACGCTGCGACGTCACCGACGAAAGCCAAGTCAAATCCCTCGTAGAAACAACTGTCCAGCTCTACGGTGGCTTAGATGTCATGTTTTGCAACGCAGGCACAGCCACTACCCACCGGTTTCAAACCGTCACCGACTTTGACTTTGAGTCCTATGAAAAGGTCTTTGCTGTGAACGTAGGCGGCGTGGTGGCGAGTGTTAAGCATGCCGCTCGTGCCATGATAGACGGCGGTCAAAAGGGTAGCATAATATGCACGTCAAGTATTGCGGCGAGTACAGGTGGACAGAAGTCAACGGACTACGTGATGTCGAAGTGTGCTGTGTTGGGGTTGATGAAATCGACGAGTATGCAACTGGGAGGACACGGGATACGTGTGAACTGCGTCTCACCGGGAGCGGTGGTCACTCCGTTGTTGTGTAGGGCGTATGGGGGGGAGTCATCAACGGAGATGGTGGAGAAGATGGTGGAGTCGAGTTCTTACATGAAAGGTGCATTGAAATTGAAGCATGTTGCTGAGGCTGTGGTGTTTCTTGCTAGTGATGACTCTGAGTTTGTGAATGGCCATAACTTGGTCGTGGATGGTGGGTTTAAGCCTCCAAAGATCTAGTAAGTAGACAACCACTTTCCAAGATGAGAATCATGTTCAGTGTATCTGATCCCACGTCTCTCTTTAGACTTCAGAGTGATTTGGAAAGAAATAAGATTGCTGTTTTAATTTGTATGGTTCTATAATATTCAACCAACAAGTTGGAAGTTACTTTTTTCCATTAAATTGTTCGGTTGATATCGATCTATTTTCTCGATCACTTCTATATAAGCCCAAATTAATTAATATGGTAGAGTTTTCATTGTACAGTTTTTTATAGTGCTCTTAGAAGATAGAATTTTCTCGCCGTTTCTTATAAGAGAGAAATTTTACTAAGTGTTCCCTAAAACAAATGATAGTGCAATACAAATAAAAGCACAAACAAGAATTTCTCAGGACTTTTCTCGAAGAATCTGCGTAAAGATTGGATCTTTTTTCGTTTTCCAATTTCCCCTGGTTAATTAAAAAGCAAACCATGGATGTGAGCGAGAATCAACGACGATTCTCCTTGTTCGACTATCCACTGACGACGATCTGGACACGCCAAGTGCATATCTGAAGAAATCATAAGCATATTTGAAATTTACGGGGACAAAGGAAGGTTCCAAGGGAAACCCGTTTATCTTTCGGGTTTTTGGGTTCTAGTTTGGCGTTTCACGTAAGTTTGCTCTTGATACAAGTTTTGTTAGCAATGTTGTCGTAATTTGAGAATAAGAACAGAACTCAAACCTTTTGCCTCAATTAGCGATTTCACCCACAAATCGCGGTCTCAATTGAAGAGAGTCTTATCAAGTTAGAAGGAGTTTAGTGATGAGATTCTCTCAAGTTTCTTTGTTTTGATTTTTAATTGTTGATCAGTTATGTTGTATGAGATGGAATCGGCGTTTGATCAACTGGATATCCTTGAGGATGAGAAGAACGGACTGGAATTTCAACAAGAGGAGTCCGCAGAGCCATTGGTGGATGTTTCCAAATGTGTGTGTCATATGATACTAGTGGCTGTGTGTGGACTGAGTCTCTTTTGTCTGTTACTGGCTTTTAGCAATAATGGTAATAAATCATGAAACCTTGCTGGACAAGTTGGCTGGTCAAAAGTGCAATTGACTCCTACATTTTCTCCATTCTCCATTTGTTTCCAAGTTGTTTGAGTGGGTGTATACACTTTCACTTTTTCAACGTTCATGTTTGTAAAGTGGGTAGCCACAAGTTAAGGATTATTTTATTTCATAAATTCAGATAGTTTCAACGACAAGGGGAGAGAATTATCTATCAAATTTTATCTCTCTGAACTCTATTCATTTTCTTTTGAAATTTCTCTAAAATTCCACTATTAGTGTTATCAATGTCAGGTTTGGCTCGATGGGAACATGGCAACAAACAAATACAGAGTTCCGTAATGAGGTCACCGAAGTGATAGGAAAACATGAGTCAATGTTCGACCAAATACATGTAACTCTCCAAACTTTGATGACAAAAATGCAAAGTATGGAAGCCTCTATTACCCAATTGAAGGAGCCCTCTAACAATGAGAATCCCTTCGCTTGCCATTCAACTGCTAATAATCGTCATGTAGGCAACAAGGCCCTCTACCAAATAACCATGCTTCCAACCACCATTCACAAGGCACATCATCAAACCAAAATCACACATCATTCAAACTCTCACCACCACATGAAACTACAATTTCCCGAATTTGATGATGAGGACCCTCATGGGTGGATCCATAAGGCTGAACAATACTTTGATTTCAAAGTTATTGATGTAGAAGATCGAGTACAATTGTCTTCCTTCCACCTCAAAGGAGTGACGTTACAATGGCACCGATGGTATGCACGCTATCAAGGACCGGTTGGACCGAATTCACTATGGTTGTGTTGAAGTGATTCTGGCCAACTGACTATGAGGACCCTTCAGAAGCTCTTAACTACCTTCGACAAACATAAGATTTGATATCATATCAAATAGAGTTTGAAAACTTGTCTAATCAAGTGGATGACTTACCTCGCCATTTCCTAGTCGGTTGTTTTATTACAGGATTGAAGGATGAGATATAATTGGAGGTTAAAATCAAACAACTATGTGCATTGGCAGATGCAATAGGTATGGCAAGGTTGGTGGAGGAGAAAAACAATCTTTAGGAAAAAAAAACAACAACAACAACAAAGCTCTACCAGGACTAACTAGGCAAAATAAATCAACTTCAAATCAAAGTTTTTTGGGACCAATTCCTAAATCCAGCCCTGGTTCTTCTATGACTTTGCCAAGGTTTTGCCGAATTTCGAACCAAGAAGCCAAGGAAAGAAGGGAAAAAGGACTTTGCTACTATTGTGAAAAGAAATACACTCCAGGACATTGTTGTGTGAAGCCGCAATTATCTGCATCGAAGAGTCCATTGTGATTGAAGAAGAGGAAGATGATTTTTGTATAACTAATAACATGCCTGAAATCTCACTACATGCCATAGCTAGGACGGATCGCCCACAAACTCTCCGATTACCTGGTAGCAAAGAGGTCTCCATCTTAGTAAACAGTAGCTCCACTCATAATTTTGTCGATCAAAACCTTGTCAAGACATGTAGGCTGTAGGTGGTGAATGATCAATCTCTATAATTGATGGTGGCTAATCGTGAGAAGGTGACATGCGAAGGAAGGTGCTTGAACATGACTCTGGCCATCCAAGGGTATTTAACTTTAGCAGATTTCTTTATGTTACCTGTGGCTGTTTGTCCAGTGGTGATAGGAGTCCAATGGTTGGCTACTCTGGGCCCAATAAAAACCGACTACAAAACTGACCATGACCATTAAAGGGGATGATCAAACTCATACATTCCAATGAGAGCAACAAGGAGAGATGAGTCCCCTATCCAAGAAGGACGACAACCTTCACATGGCCACTAGTTTTCTTTTGCAGGTTAGCACCAGCTGCACAGACACAGATTCTAAAATCCATCCAGGCCTTCAACATTTGATTTCAAAATATCAAAAGGTGTTTGAACAGCCTAAACAGCTACCACCTAGATGTGAATTTGATTACCATATACCCTTGCGAGATGGTAGCTGTCCCATCTCTGTTAGGCCTTATCGATACCCTTTCTATCAAAAGATGGAGAGAAGATGGTGAAAGAAATGTTATCAACTGGTCCAATCCGACCTAGTCGAAGCCCATTCTCATCTCCCATGCTTTTGGTCAAGAAATCCAATGGGAGTTGGCACTTTTGTGTGGACTACAGGGCCTTGAATGAGACAATCATAAAGGATAAATTTCCAATTACCATAATTGATGAGCTCCTTGATGAACTGTATTGGTCGGCCTATTATACAAAATTGGATGTCTACTCTAGTTACCATCAGATCTGGGTCAAAGATGAAGATATCTACAAGACAGTGTTTCGACCATAAAGGCCACTACGAATTCGTGGTCCTGCCTTTCGGACTTATCAATGCTCCTGCAACATTTCAAGCTTTGATGAACGTCATCTTTAAACCTTATTTAAGGAAGTTCATATTAGTTTTTTAATGATATTTTAATATATAGCAAGAGCTGGAATAAGCCTCAACATCATCTTAAGAAAGTTTTGCAGATTCTTAAATCTCACAGTTTATTTACCAAGGCTAGTAAGTGTCAATTCAAGGTTACCGAAGTCGATTACTTGGGGCATGTTATTTCTCAACAAGGAGTCTCTGTTGATTAGACAAAAATTGAAGCAATCAAGAATTGACCTTAACCGACTAATCAAACCAGTGTCTGTGGATTTTTGGGCCTAGTAGGATACCACAGGAAATTCATCCAAAATTATAGAGGTATTGCTGCTCCTTTCACTTAATTATTAACTAAACATGGTTTTTATTGGAGTTCAGAAGCTACAGAAGCTTTTGAAAAATTAAAGGAAGTTTTATCTTCACACCTATTTTAGCACTTCCTGATTTCACCCAGGACTTTGTGGTTGAAAGTGATGCCTGCTGAATGGGAGTTGAAGCCATATTATCACAAAATCATAAACCAATAGCGTATTTTAGTGAGGTGTTAAAAGGGACAACCTTACACTTATCCACCTACGAAAAAGAAATGTTGGTCATCGTCAAAGTAGTTCGAAAATAGGGGCCTATCTTCTCTGTCACCCATTCATCGTTCGGACAAATCAAAGAAGTCTTAAGTTCTTACTAGAGCAACGCATCAGAATCCCGACACAAGCTAGATGGCTTCTGAAGTTATTAAGATATGACTACAAGATTGAATATAAACCAGGGTGTAGATGCGTTGTCACGTGTTGGTGAACTGCATATGTCTATTGTTTCATTACCTGTGGCGGAGTGGTGGAAACAACTTCAAAAATAAGTTAGTCGCGACCCTTTTTACGCGGCTAACGTTAGCCAAAATTCAAGTGAACACACTTTTTGCCTTCAAGATGGGATTTGCTATTTAAAGGGAAGATTTATCTAAATCCTAATTGTTCACTAATTCCTTTTCTGTTAAAAGAGTTCCATGCAATAGCAACAGTGGGCACTTTGGATATTTAAAAACACTAGCACGATTCAAACAAGATCTCCATTGGCCTGGACTCCACAAAACAGTGAAGCACTTTCTGAGGGAATGTTCAATCTGCCAAAAGAATAAGTTGGTCGGGCTCCGCTAACCACTACCAATACCCAAATCTTTATGGTTAGAAGTATCCATGGATTTTATCAAAGGATTACCCATCTCCAAAGGATGTTGTGTCATTATGGTAGTGATCGATCGATTGTCAAAGTACAGTCACTTTATTCCCTTAAGACATCCATTCAGCGCAGTAGGCGTGGCTACCGAATTCCTCCACCATGTGGTCAAGTTACATGGCATTCCTAAATCAATCACAAGTGATCGTGATAAGGTATTCTTAAGATCAATTATTTAAACTGCAAGGTAAGAAACTTCAGATGAGCACAAGTTATCACCAGCAGACTGACGGATAAACTGAAGTGGTCAATAGAATATTAGAACAATATCTCAAGTGTTTCACTGATGAGCAACTGTGAAAGTGGTTTGATTGGCTACCTTGGGCCAAATTTAGCTATAATACAATCTATCACTCTGCCGCCAAATTCTCACCCTTTGAGATCATTTATAAACGTCGGACTCCTACGTACGATGCTATCGTATATTCCTAGAACCACTAGAGTTCAAGCCGTTGATGAGCACCTTCAGGATCAAGCAAAAGTTTTGAAGGAGTTGAAGAGTAATTTGAGATTGGCACAGGAAAGAATGAAGTTGCAGGCTGATAAGCATAGGAGAGAAGCTGAATTTTATATTGGGGACCTAGTTTATCTTAAGTTACAACCTTATAGACAATCAACTGTTGCCTTTCCAGGGTCTTTGAATTTATATCTTAGATTTATGAACCTTTTGAAATTTTGGAAAAAATTGGAATGGTCGCTTACAAACTTCTCTTACCGGAAGGAGCGCGGATTCATAACGTTTTTCATGTAAGTCTTCTACGGAAACACCTTGGTGATCGCCCTTCTCCACTGGCCTCTCTTCCTCTGGTAACAAAAGACTCTATTGTCCTTCCAACACCTGAATGAATTCTGGACAAGAGGGTCATTCAAAAGGGGTGTTACAGGCCTTATATCGAGATTTTGGTGAAGTGGGTTTGATGCGGACCAGTTAGCTTTGGATTACATGGAAGATCTTGACAGCAGCAAGGTTTGCGGCAGGGTGCGAAAAAAGACTTAAATTCTATTATTTTCAGTTATGTTCTGTTACTTCCTTATTAGTTGACAGTAGGAGTTTGGATTCTAAATCCTTGCTTAGTTAGGAATTCTA
>JAOSBK010000009.1:2716200-2730882 GCA_027568895.1 Erythroxylum shatona | reverse complement strand
TCCTTATTCCTTCAATCTACCTAACACCATACCATACTCCAACTTAATTTTAATTTCTCCATTTAAAACTTCTAATTTCCTCAACCTAAGCAATAAAATCTTCCAACCATTGATATACTAATTAAACTCTAACCAAACCAATTAATCAATCAAAACCTCAAAAATAAATTAGAAAATCATGCTTATTTAATAAGAAAAAATTTAGGGACCAACATCTGATGTGTTCCCACTCACTTCCATAACTTCTCACAATAAATAAAGACCTAAACTATTGTAAGAAATTTCAAAGTACCAACCAGAAGAAAGAATCAGTTTCCATCTCCTTCACTTTCATTTATTTCTAATACAATTTAAAGATGTTTTCCTAAAGACTAACGAGGTTGTTTTATGAACTCTGCCACTAATGAGAGAACATTTCATCAACCAAAAACTTTTTAAGCACCACCTTTCTTCCCCTAAATCCACAAGCCTCATCTTATTGTAACTTTATTACCACTAGCTTCTCTCGAGGAATAAATAGTCAAGGAAGTTCTCTTTAAGCCACCCATTTCCAAACTATCACCCCTTTCTTCTCTAAAGCATCACAAAAACAACATCCATGTCGACATTACCTAATAACCTAAAGGTCAAGCTTCAGTTTCTTTCAACCAAAATCATAAGAAAGAAGAAGGATAAGAAATAGACAAAACCTCATAAATCTCTTAAGCCTTAGTGATGTGCAATAATGTCATGCACATCCTTTCGATAGTGTTAATAGTAACATCCACTACCACTGTGATAAAGATAAGAGTGATAAGGCAATGAAAAAGAAGAGAGTCAGAAATCACCCTTAAATGCACCAATGAAATCATCTTTACATAGGGAATGAAGAGATGGTTTCAAATTCTTCGATTAAACAAAAGGTACTAATAGTGAAGAGGGAATTTTTTGGTCAACTTACAATGAGGACTAATTAGTGTAATATAGGAAGTAAGAGGGATTTAAAAGAGTAGTTAAGTAGGTAGTCCAAATCATCAGCAACCTAGTCTATAGGTGGAGTGGAAAGGCTTATTGTTAGTGGCTAGGCTAGAGGTAATAGTGATCATTTTGATCATAAGATTGAGGAGGACAAAGAGGACAATGGAAGTGTACTAGCTCTTCACTAAAGCCTAGTTTAAGGGTACAACCAATATTGAGAGAAAGGAACTAGAAATTATATAAGATAGAGAAAGAAGAATGAAAAATGAAAATGGGGACTTGTTGGATAAATATTAGAGATTTTAAGTGATGGGGTCATTTGGGGGAATGAGATTAAACACTGTTTTCCTTAATTTTAAATGATTAATATGTAAATTATTAAAAAATAAAATTAATTTATATATGCCATGTCAACTTCCAAATTGGCATCGAAACTTATCTGGTATACCTTATGTTTTGAAATAATGAGGGCAGAATGTCCAATTATCAAAGACATAATAAAGTGACTCTCTGTTTTAGAAAATTATTCCATTTTGGAAACATTAGGATGTTAATTAATACCAGAGATAATAGCAGAGGCCTTTTAACACTTTTGGTAAAATTTTGGAGGACAAATTAGACATATTGCTTATTTAACCTTAACCGTAATGTTTTAAGAATGTTAAAAAAACCCTAAATAGATAGAAAATTCTACGAGATTAAGTTTTTGTTTATTAAGTGTCACATCATTATTGACATGACATATATTTAATTTTAATCATTAAATAGATCTCATTCTCATGTGTGTTGCATGTGACAATATGAGTCCTATATGTTTAATTTGAAAACCAAAATTAGTACTTTGTTTAAAATTTATAATAAATTTTAGTTTCCTTAAATTATTATAATTAATATTAATTAGTAATAAGTTAATTCAAATCCCTAATATCAAAAAATTAGAAATTCCTAATCCTAAAAGAAAAATTAAAAACCCTAATCAATGATTCTTCGGAATCTAGTGATTATTCTAAATCCCTAAACCCTAAAAATTTTATTACTATCTTTCATCCTCTTAAACAACTTGTTCTTATTCTTTCATTTCTTCTTACACTTCTTTACACTTTATGTCATAACAAAATCTTTTTATTACTATATATTCCTCCTCCTACAGAGGTCCCTTAGATTTATTATCTTAATACTACATATATAAATTACACCTTATCTTAATCAAAGCTTCAATATCCTCCTTTGGACATCTAAATGAGTTCATCTGAACAAAGATGTCAATATTATTATTCTATTGCATCTTTAATGATTTATCTATTAGAACAATTAAGTTCTTAAGTGGCATTATGTATTTACACAATTGATAGAAAATTGCACTTTCCCAGTTTGGTCGAGAACTTCTATAAGAATGATAAAACAGTTACATCTTTTTTAGTATTAATTGATATTTTTAGGATAAAAGTTTATGTTCCCTCTTAACCCTATCAAATTCTTACATCTTCTATACTTCCTTTCTCTCTTTTCTATCATGTTCACATTTCTCTATCACCTTTAGAAACCTCTTTTGAAAACTTTCTTGTTTCTCAATCACTTACTTCATTAAGTTCTAAGAAAACTCAATTATTTTTCTCTTCATATTTCTTGTTTCTTAGGATTCTTAACTCGAGGTAGATGCAGTTGGAATAGAGGTGTTGGCTCCAAAATTCATATTGTGCTTGAATGGAATATGGAATAACATTTGCAACTGGTGGAAGGAGGATGAATTTTTAGGGATTGTGATGGTTAAGATTTTTTTTGAAGAATAAGAATTATATTAAGCCTTAAAAGGCAAACAAATAATTTTCCAATACAAGGGTAAGATCACTAAAGCTTAGTGACTATTAGTCACTGCAAGGACTAAAGTCAAAAGAGGAAACTAGACATTCTAAAAGGAAATGAGATATTGTAGGTTATGGAATTTTTGCCTTTGTATATTGATTTGGAGCCTAATGTGTTGTATTAGTTACTTTCAGAATTGCCAATGAGGAAGCTTCATGTCAAAAAAGATTTTGCTATTTCTTTCATCCTATTTGATTGTAACTAAAGATGATAGAACCGCCCGGAGACATTATTGTACAAACTTATTCAAAAATATTTTAGCATAATACCAAACTTTAATGCTTGTCAAATTGGTTAATTCTTCATTAATCAAGCATCTTCTACTTAATTCCCTTATATTTTCAGATGTATCTATCTTCCTTAGAACTCATAAAATTATGTGCTGTTATAACTGAAGCATTTAGATGTATTGAGTTCCTAAGGGTTGAGTATTCATTCACCTTGATAAGTTGACTAAAAAACTGGCGGATTTTTCAATCCTAATCAAATTTATGAAATTAATTTTGAATTTATATCTTAGCCTTAAGACAATTCTTGGAGTGGATGAGGTAGATTGGTTAACTTTTACTGCCTAGATGCTCTTCTTCTTGATGAAATAGGTGTGAATCCATCTACACCATCTTGATTTCATGTCAGTCATAAACCTCCAAAGTCCCTTTATGAGTAAAATACTAGTTGTGATTTTGAGTGAGCATATGCCAAGTCTACCTTGATTTCAGGGAGTGCACACTTCACTCCATTTCACCTTGTTTTTAAAAGATCTTTCAGTGCTTCCAGGCCACAGAAAGTTATTAAGCACTGTGTCAATGGTCTTTACGATGCAACTTGGAAAGCCTATATGAGGAACCTAATAAGTGTTTATTAAATGCATGATTGATGTAACAAGTAATGCTCTCCAACTATTGATGGATGCTTAGAACTCCAAGAAGAGATTATGCATTTGATTTTGTCTAGAAGGAAAAAGAAATCATTTTTCTTCATTATATGAGGAGATATAGGGATGCCAAGGTATTTCATTGGAAGGTCTTATTGAGTGAAAACAATAATTTCAGAAATGATTTGATTCTTAGTAGTAACACTTTTGGAGATATATATGCTACTCTTGGTGCAATTCACCTTTAAGCCAAATAATCTCTAAAAGATTTTTAAAGCCTTAATTAAGGTGGAAATGGAAATTGCATATGCTTTGCATAACATGATGAGATAATTTGTAAAACAAAAATTGGTTAGTTTAAGTTTCCTAAAATTAGAGTGGTATTTAAATCCATTATTTCTCTCAATAACTTTTCAAAAAACCTTATAAAGAGCCTCCATAACTATTGTAAAGATGCAGGGGATAATGGATTAGCTTGTCAAATTCCCTTACAACTTTTGATGCTAATACATTAGGTATTGTGATTATTAGTTGTATTTGCATGCTTCAGTAACAAATCAAGAGACTGAAGCGATTGAGTAATGAGAGTTAAACAATTTAATAGATCAAGAAAATAATCAAATTGATAATTTATACGAAGAGAGATCTCGTATAAAGACCCGATAGTCTATTACAGGGCTTAAGATATAATTAGATGTGTGGGTTTTTTATTAATTGAGAGATTGCAAATCTCATAATTCAATTAGGAGTTATGATTTAGGGCTTAATGATTATAACTAGAGAGAGAGTAATCCACCCTTCAAAAGTCTATGACCAATATCATATTAACTCAAAAGTGATCATGTTAGCATTTGATGATAGGATAAATCCCCCTTCTCATAATCAACTAATCTTCCTTTTGTAAATTCCATTGCTAATTTGGTGGTACTCAATTTGATTCCTTGTGTGTTAATTTTATATTTTAATTTCAATCAATCCATTTTCATGAATTTACTTTTTTGTTTAGTTTTTATCTTCTTTTTAATAATCCTTTTAGGCCTTAGATAACTTAGAATTAGATTAGTTCACCAACTTCTAATTCTCATCTTGGCTTGTGAACTTAGAATTTAACACATCCAGTACCTTATCGATCTTCAATTCCAATGAATTGAGCATCTTATTGGAATCCTAGTGGTCTTTGAGTTCTTAATTGATTCCCTACATTATTAGACCAAGAAAATTTGGATGATTCTTCTACCCAGGATTGTAAGTATTAGATTAGGGATTGTTACCTCCCTAATCATACTCTACTTCCATAAAGTTAAGCTACTCCATATTATTGTTTTCCGTTATGATATGACTTTCTTATCCGCATAGTGAACATCCATGCCAAATTCCCTTGAATGGACTGAAAGATATGGTATTTAGGCTATTCAATTGTTTGGTTATATTAGCTACTTCAACCTACAATGTTGTCACTAAATCCACAACAAGCACTCCTTTTTAATCTCTAAAGGTTGGCTATTGTTTACTTCTTACTGAGATAGATATTAAATGCCATCGCTTCTAACAACTCATATGCCACTTCAACAGTTTTCCTTATTAAAGAGCCACTAGTTGTTGCATCAATGGTGTCTCACATAGGTGGATTCACTCCGTTATAAAAGCATTTGTAAAAGGAACTACCTTAGCAAGTTATGATGTGGGTAGCTCATTTGCAATTGCTTGAATCTGCACTGCTTTATATAAAGAACCCCCTTCATTTTTCTAGAAATTTGTGATTTCGTTTATAAGCCTTGTAGTCTTTATTAAGGGGAAGTACTTAGCTAAGAAGGCTTGCACCAGCTACTCTCATATTATGATGTTCTCTAAGTTGAGTGAATTCAACCATGCCTTGTCTCGATCCTTAAGTGTAAAAGGAAAGAACCTCTTCTTGGCTGCATCTTCTAACAGTCTATTATACCTAAATGTATCACAAATATCCAAAAAATTGGCCAAATGAACATTAGGATCCTCATTGGTGAATCCATAAAATTTCACGTTGGTTTGCAGCATATTCAGCAGTGCTGGTTTGGTTTCAAATGTATTAGTCTACACTGGTGGTTTTATAGTTCCTTATTGGCTTGAATTGAACCTTAGCCTTATGAAGTTCATAAGCGTCCTTTCCTGTTGTCCTTGATTTCTTTCCTACACCCTTGTTCTTTCTATTACTTATTGGTGTTTCTATTTTTGAATCTCTTTTTCTATCTTTGTGATGTCAAAGATTGATGTATCTTCTAATTTGCTTGAGCTCTAAGTGATTCCTGTGTTCATGCACCCACACAAGAGAAAATTATCAAATTCCTTAAATCAAAGAAATTCAAATCAAATAAAATGCTAAATTCAATCCTTAGCAATAACACCAAAAACTTATTTGCTACTTTTCATGTATACAATATCGCAAATATATTGATCGTAAATTGTAGAACATAAGATATGATTAGATTAGTCAACAATTTAAATGCATTTTATCTAAGGTAATAAAATATTGAATTAACTAAAAATTAAAATAAATTAACTAAAATTGAAATAAACTACTAAAACTTAATAACTGAACCAATAAAGAGAAAAATAAAAGTGAAGTTAATCAATAATGAAAACTCAGGGGTTAATCTATTGTTTTTTTCCTTTTCCTTGTTAATTCAATTATGCTTGATTATAGATATCCTAAGGTTTTGATTACCATCTCTTAAGATCTAACCAAGTAACCTTGATTAAAATAGATTATATTTGAGTTAAAATTTCTCAATTCTCAAAACCTTCAAAATCTCTCAATTATCAAAACTCTCCTAAGGATAATTAAGTCATAATTAAGATCTCTCTTAATTTTTATTAATTATATATTTTTAAGTTTATTAAGGTGTCAACTCTTGTAACCTAGCACAGATAATATTGATTCACTTCCTTGATTTCTTATCAAGTATAAGCATGAAAAATACCACAAAGAAATACTATATTAAATTGAAAAAATAAAAGTTAAACAAAATGATTCAAGAATAAACCCTAATATAGAATTAGAATTCCACAATATGTTCAAAACACAAATAATCATAATTGATATCCAAGACAATAAAATAAAATAAGAAAGTAATAAATAAATTGAAAGCCTTGATTTGAAAATTATGGAAAGTTGGAGTTGACTTGATGTTTCCACCATTCAATCTTCTTCTTCCTTATGATATGAAAAACTATTTTTTTTTGTTATTGCTCTTCCTTTTTAAGTGTCTTTGATGACTCTCATTGCCTCTCTCTAAATTCAAACACTTCTAATCTACCTCCCTTAATGTAGCCTTCTTATTGTCCTTAAATATCAATAAACTAAGGTTTTCACAATTTACGTGGGCATTTACAAGGTTCTCTATATGTTCATATATCTCTAAAACACCTCAATTTGTGGCTTTACACATTTATAAAAACTTACTTGAGTAATATATATGGATTTGTATGTCAGCATACAAAGGCATTTAAGTGCAAAAAAACTATAAAACTCTTAAATAACAAGAAAAATATATTAAATATGGGTATATAAATATAGACAAATAATTGGTTATCAATACTCTTATCTTTATTCGAAAATTATACAATTTGGAGATAAGGATTTTCCCCTTTAGATTCAATAATCACCTAACTTATATGGAGGAGTTTGAATCAACAGTTAGAAAAGGAATCAATGTATGTTTCTTAAGCATAAACATTTCCATTTGCATAAGGAAGCTCCAGTTGATCAAAATGAACTAAAAATGTTTAACAAAGCTAATGAATCTAATACTTATATTGCAACTCTTGAGGTAAAGAGGTCCTTAGATAAATTTCAGGGGGAACTCTCTAAGGCACCATATGATGATCACCTCAGGGAAGCAGAAGTGAGAGCATTGGAAAACTATACTAGAATGATATCAATCAACACTTCCTTAATGAGGCAAAGATTTTGGACACTTTAACTAAAGGATAGGGATAGAAACATCAAGTTTTTTTTAATAGAAAATTTTCATACAAACCTATTTGAAAGGAGGAACGCAAAATAAAATCACTTCATTGATGGATGATAATAGTAAAGTTCTTAGTTAGAAAAAGCAATTGTAAAGGGAGGCTTATTATTTCTTCACTAAAACAATTGGTACAAGATATGAGCCAATCTAGTGATAATCAGCCGAGGAACATTGTCAATCGCCAAATTTCTTCTTAATTAAATTAGGCCTTAATTAAACCATTTCTCACTATAGCATCACAAGCTCCTGACTTTGATGGTTATAATTCTTTTTTCTTTCCCAAAATATGGACTCGAAGTAAAACTATAGTGATTGAAGTAGTGTTAGAAATATTTCGAAATAGGAGCATATTGAAGGAGTTAAATAAGACATACATATGTCTTACTCTGAAGGTACGTTCCCCTAACTTTACTAAAGACTATCATCTAATATCATGTTGCAATATCATTTATAAAATTAATGCAAAGTTACTAACCAATATATTGAAGTTTGTAATAGAACAAGTGACTGATTACCCACAAGGTGCTTTCATATGGGGAAGTTTAATAAGGGACAATGTATTTCTTGTAGAAGAGTTATTAAAGGGTTATAATAGGAAGTATTCAAGAAAAAAATTGTTTGATGAAAGTTGATTTTTAGAAGGCATTTGATTTATTGGATTGTGGCTTCTTATTAAATACTTTGCAGGCATTTAGAATTCCTGATCTTTTCACCGATGGTATTGTTTAATCTATCACTACTATTTCATTTGGAATTTTGGTAATAGGGGATCCACAAGATTGATTAAGGGTGTAAGGGGATCTAGGTAGGGGGATCCCCTATCCCCTCTACCTTTTCACCCTAGTTATATATGTATGTATTAATAAGGATGATCAGGAATATGACAAGGAAAAGGAAGTTTAGATTTCACATCAAGGGTAAAGCCCAAAAGATAGTATCTCCTTTATAGATGATCTTATACTGTTCTCTAAAACTTATTCCAATTTAGTCTCAATAATAATAAAATCTCTAGACTCCTTCAAAGCTCCAATGGTCTCCCTTTGACTAAGGATAAAAGTCAAATTTTAATTTTATTAGGAGCAAATTCTCCTCACATCTTTGGTTCCTTATGATCTTAATCAAGGCCATTTATAGAGTTTTGAGCATGTTTATTTGGTTTGGACATAAACAACAAATCCCTAGTGAAAGCTAAGTGCAGGACTTGGCATTCTTCCAATTTGAATCTCAAACCAGGTTCAAATAATTAAGAGAGTTTGGGGGCCCCTAAACTATGGAAGAAGTGGGTCTATTCATCCTACATCAAAACAAGGAAGCCTATGGACTTAGACATTCAAACATGATTCATCATACCTCTTAAATACATCTTAAAGCTTAAGCATAAATACAAACCACAATTCCTTAGCAGAATTGTTAATGATTCCTCTACCCCTTTTAATATGGTAATTGATCTCATTTAAGGCCTTTATCTAAAATCCAATAATTGAATGGTCTAAGGAACGAAATAAAGGAATGGATAACTGTTTTTGAGGCCTTTAACAATTCACAATGATCTAGCCTCATGCTCAAGATATGCAAGGGAGTTACTTATTTGCTTGCAATCTGGATATTGGAACTTTGTGGCATAGATGTGTGTCACTTGAAATAGCCAGAGTTGCTATAATGGTTCTGTAAAAATGGAGCTAGGAAGAATTCATAGTAGACTATATTGAAGATGGATTTAATATAATTCATTTTGCATTTATCAACCACTTATATGGTTATTTTATTGGACATAAAATGCAGATTTAACGAAACTTATCCAAAATCAGAAGCAGTTAGAACCTAGAAGACATGCAGCGTTTTAAAACATGTCATTCACGTCGTAAATGCAACCTAGCCAACTAACATAAATCATAAAGCACCCATATCCAGGCAATCGCTATCTTTCCAACAAAAAGAAAACGAAAACAAATGCTTTAAAGCCTTTGTATTTTGTAAACTCTCACCTGTCCTTCACGGGCAATAGCCAAAAGTTTGCCCGCCACCTTTATTAACACAAAAGCCAAGCACTCCACTTGTCACTTCTTCTCAAGAAAGAAAGTAAAATAAAGTGTTACATATAAATTAAACGCTATAAAGCCTTTATGAACAATTTGATTAATAATTATATTTAATTAATTATACTTATAAATAATTTAATTTAATAATTATTAAGAAGTATAACTAAACTTATAATATCTTCAAAATATTAAATTTTAAATAAAATTTTGGTTTAATAATTAAAATATATTTAAAGTAAAAATTAATTTTTAAAATAAAATAAAATATTTAAATTATTTATTTTAATAAAATAAAATGATTTTAATTGATAATTTATTAATAAGCATTATATAAGAGATTATAACAAATTTAATTAATTAAAACAATTTATCTTTAAGTTTCCATCTAATATGTAATTATCATCAATAATAAAAATATAATTACATTAATATTACTAACTAAATAAATTTTTTTATTTGAAAGAAAAATAAAAAATAAAAAATAGAACAAAACATGAAAATAATTAAACCATGACGAGGAGTAATTATTGGATATGACAAATCAAGTACTCCGATATTTGATTTAGCGAGTCAAATATGGGATAATATATATAGAATTGACGCTTAAAGTTATAATGTAAAAAAGAGATAATATCATATTTATATAAAAGACAAAATTAACATTTATTCATTACGTTAAACACATTCTTACAAATTTCGACACATTTGATTTTATATCTAGCATGGAGAAATATAATGTATGTCATAATTCACATTTACAAGAACTTGAATGAAACACTTTTTATCTTCTTAGTATTAAGTCGAAGCCACTAATGACAAATTGTAGTAGTATATCTATTGAGAAGTGGACCCAATAAATAGACGGCAACCAATTACCATGCCGGCCTTTTACTCACAGACATATACACGCCTCGTTTACACCGAAACGAAAATGGCACTTACATGTGAAAAACCTTCGGAGTTGAGATATTAACACACATTTAGCGACATCTATCTTCGTGAACCTCTCAGTTTTTGGTTATTAGCAAGGGATTCATAATGAAGAATGCCTCCAAAAGCAAGCTTTTTCTATGCTTTCGACCTGCTGCACAAATGGACCAACTGGTGCTCGACAACAAAGAGGCCCATCATCACAGAAGCTGTGTTTCTGTGAAGAAGCAAGGGACGAAGCGTTGTGGGTCCAATTCATCGCAATCTGATCATTGTATGGCCTCAACAGAATCACAAAGTTCGCCAACTCTTGTTTCAACCAAGAAATCCGTCTCTCAGGTTGGACGCCAAATTGGTTAGTTTCTTGCTTATTGGTAGCTCAAAGGAGATGGATAGTATATAGTTAACTTTATGAATCACTATTGATTGATCTTCCATGTGTGTTCATCTTCGTTGGTTTCAGTTGAATCAAATTCGATACGGCAAAGGTGTACCTCAAGACTACTTAAAAGGATCAAAAGACAGTTCTTCAACAAAGAGCAAAGAGTCTTCGGATACATTTAAAGATTATTCGTCGACCAAAGTGTTAAACACTTACAGTAGAAAATGGAATTCGGGTTTTCGTTATTCATCGTCATCAATATCACCACCTTGGTCAAGTTCGGTATCAGAACCGAGTTATCAGGAACTAGAAGCAGAATCAAGGGACCAGAAAAAAATACAAAATCAAAAGGATCAAAAACGCCTACCAATCACTCAGAAGAGCGTGGCCAACTCTGGCATATGCTTACTCCTTGTCACCCTTATGGTGACCATATTTTGTGGTAAACTTTGTGCAATACTCTTTACATCAATTTGGCTATATTCCCTGCCTCGTCAAAACATCGTGGACATAATCTGCCGGCCAGAGTATGTTTCGAACCTGCCGGAGGGAAGAGAGCAATGTGAAGAGAACAAGAAGAGGGTAATAATGGATGGGCTGCTAGAGAGAAACCAAAAGAGTCGGATAAGGAAGAGGAGAACAACAATGACTATTTGACGTGAAGACTCATTTTGGTGTTGGATTCTACATGGTCCATTTCTCTTCTTCTCTGAAATTAATTGTTTACTTATGGTACTAACTGTCCTTTTTCCTTTTCATGGTTTCAAAGGCGAACTGTAAAATATTACCAAAATATAAGCCAAATTATACAATTTATTTTCAACAAGTTTCATGTAATTAAGAACTACAATCTTTTCACTTTTTTCATGGTCAGATTTGATTGACATAAAATTCTAAATATATATTAAGACCATTGGCGATTGTATTACATATGTTATTTGTTCCTTAGTCAATTTGGAGATGGGATACAGGTGTGGAGGAGAACTTTGAGAAGGAAGAATTGATATTCCAGAGGTAGGATGTCGTCAATTTGGAGATGGGATAAAGATGTGGAGGTGAACTTGGAGAAGGAAGAATTGACACTACAAAAAGGTAACCTTTTGGCTATGTCTTTTTGTTGACGATCTAAAAATTGTAGCTAAAAGTTAAGGCTCACCATTTGGCGACGCTTCCAAAAATCATCGCTAAATCGCAAGTCTTTGGCGACGATTCAGAGACATCGCCAACTGATAATTCCTTTGGCGATGCTTTTTTGAAATCGTCACAAAAGGCTTACCGTTTGATGACGATTTTAGTAATCATCAAGAAATGCATGAAAATCATCGTCAAATACTTAAATAACAAAATAGCTCTCTTATTTATAAATATGAATTCGCTAACTTTGACTTGATGATTTTGTGATTGAACATCAGATTAATAAAAATCAAATTTAATATTATTGATAGTGATTCTAAGTGTAAAAATAAATTTAGCTAACAAAAATGTCAAATCTTTTCAATCATTTGTGAAACTATAAACTCAAAATTAATTAATATTATATAGATTTATATTATATATTTTTCTCTTTTAAATTATATGATTTGAGATTTTTATATGGTATCATAAAATTGTCAAATAGTTTTAACATGAAGTTTGTAATATAATGATATGTGATTCTTACAGAAAAAAAACAATAAATGATGATACATGGTAACTAATATAATATAATGATATATAGTAAGTAATACAATTGTAATTAGAAGTTTAACAATTCTTACAGACAAAATAATAAATAAAGTTTCACGCCTATTCCATCAAAAAGAAAAAGAAATGATTATTTTTCTAGAATATAAGTGACATGAGACTCGATAGATAAGGTAAAGAAGTTCCCTATATCTAGATTTCCAAGAAGGCTCCTTGCATGTTCGAAAACATCAATTGAAATGGACAAAGATCTTCCCCCAGGAGTTGGTTTATTGACAGTCTCCTCCAACTACTTCTTCGCTTTAACTAAACTACCAAAAGATACATTGAACATTTTCCCAGACGCAGTATGGAGCAATGAATTAGATGAACCCCAGGTATCATGGAGTTCACCTAAGGAACAAACAATATAGAAAAATCACGTTAATTTCTTCGAATCCTTACAAAAATTAAATCCTAAAAACTTTTAAAGCTAAATTAAATGGTATAAGGAATCTAAATTTGAACACATGCATACTTGATTGAATGACTCCGTCATCGTCACAATGAACATACATAGTTTTTACAATCAATGACTATTCAAAACTGATTTTAATTCTCAATGTAGCTAATAATAATACATTTAGCCTCAAATTCAACTCGACATTTTATGTAACATCCCACCCCCGACAGGAAGGGTAAAATCGTAAATTGGCACATGATGAGATTGATAGGGATTTATTAGTATTGTCATGCATACTGGTATTAGTGAACAGTGAAACCTGTGCACATGAAATAATTGTACATGCATACATGACATTCCCGATTTTCGTGCCTAATGTAATTTTATTGTGATTAACGTGGTTATTGGGTTTGAAAAATTATTCTGAGTGAGCCATTGACTGTTTTATATTTTAAGGGAATTTTAGGAATTTTTCTGAAATTTTTCGGAGAAAATTCCCGGACCGGAAAAAAATCGCCAAGTGGCGAACCGACTGATTTTCGGTACCGAAATTGCTATCAAATGGTACTGGCCTATTGGATATTTTGTGGTAGGGTCGAATTATGGACCCTTAAAAATGGATTGAGAATTTATTTGGTTTTTGGATTATTTTTTTTATCAAATATTTGATTGGTAGTTTGACTTTTCCTTATTTTTTTCCTCTAATTGCCAAGTGTCCCACCATTTAATGCATTGTTATCTTTATATTTCGGCAACTTCAACTTTAAAGAAGGAAAAGAGCATTTGTTTTGCTTATATTCTCCTCCCATCCGAAAACTCTCCCATCTCCTCCTTCTTTATTGATTTTTTCATTGGCGTTGGTTCCCTCCTTCTTCTCCTACTTTAATGCTTCCCTCATACTTACAAGCTTAAGCCCTCTATCTTCTTTCCATGAGAACCATGCATGAGGATGAAATAGAGAAAGTTGAGGAGTTGGAGAATTGAAGGGGTTGGAAGCTTTGATTAGGTAAGTGTATGGTTTAAGCTTTACTTATGTATTTCATGAATGAATTCATAGTGAGTTGCATGGATTGGAAGTGATTGTTCATTAAAGATGATGTATGATGCATAATTATAGTTTGAATTGTTGGATAAAGTTATGCTTGTGTAAGACATGAATGAGGGTTAGTGAATGAACATGGTTTAGATTGTTTTGAGCTTGATTTTGATTGATTCTTGATGACTAATCTTGCATGGAATTTAAGAGGTAAGTGCTGCCAAATTGAGGTGGTTATTCCTAGTGAATGTAGGAATGATGTAGGGACTGATTTTTGTGTCCAATTGGGATGCTTATGGTAGTAGAATTGGACTTGACATGATAGGAAGTGAATGGAGTAGTAAAGCTGGAAAATTGATTTTGTACCTATTACACTGTTTTGATCATAATTAATTGTGTGGTTATGAAAATGAGGTGAGGTTTGTGCCCAATGAAACTTTGGTTTGTTGGCTACAATTTTGTGTGAAAT
>JAOSBK010000009.1:2691785-2707644 GCA_027568895.1 Erythroxylum shatona | reverse complement strand
AATACAACATCCTTGCTAAGTCTTATTTCTCCCACCATGCTAACCTTCTTGATCGTACCATCTGGTAAGCTAACTGTAGAGGCCCTTTTTGCCGAAACTAGCTTACTAAACAAGCTAGCATTACCTGAAATATGTATACTAGCCCCAGTATCCACTATCCAACACAAGTTCTTTATACCTTGAGTCCCTAATTTCCTTTCAAGGACAGAAATATTACCTGCAAATTCTGCACCAAAGTTCACTTTTTCCATGGTCGGCAACTGTTTTTGATCTGTCATCAATTTCAACAACTCCTGTTGAATGATTGCCCTCATGCTTAATCCTCCAGTATCATCTTCACTATCCTCCAAAGGTGTCTCAGCCAAGTTAACTTTTCCTGCTTTACCACTAATTTTCTTCTGTTGATTGCGATTTTTAAGATCAATATACCACTCAGGATAACCATGTATCTTAAAACACGTATCCTTAGTGTGTCCATCTATTTTGCAAAACGAACATTTTTTATCCTCTTTATCAACTTTCCAATCCTTTTTCTTTCCATTCCCTTTTCCTGAATTATAAGGTTTTACCGTCCCTGAGACAACCATAAGGACATTCCCTTCTGTTACCTCCCCAAAAGAATCGGAAACCTGCTTTTGCCTCTCCACATTCATCAGCATGGAATACACCTTGTCGATATTAGGATAAGAATCCATCATGAGAATCTGGTTCTTGACATGGCTATACGAGTCATTCAGTCCCATTAAAAACTGAATAATTTTCGCATTATCATTAAGCTTCATGATCTTGCCAGAAGCGTCACAAGTACAACATCCACAAATGCATTGTGGAACGGGTATGATACACTGCAGTTCATCCCACAGTTTGCATAGTTTTGTATAATACATGGAAAGGCTAGAGTTACCTTGTGAAATACTGCCAATTTCCCTCCGGATTTGATATTCTTGAGGTCCTGTAGAATCACCAAACCGATTTGCAAGTTTATCCCACAAATCCTTGGCAGAAGACATGTAGAGAAATGCATCATGTAAATCCTTGGTCAAAGAATTCAAAATCCAAGATTCCACCATCGCATTTCCACTCATAATTTCCTCGTAATCTTCCGCATCCTCAGCCGGAATTTGAATCTTGCCAGTTATATAACCGAGTTTGTGTTTAGCAGCAAGAGCCTTCTTCATAGACGTACTCCATGTTCTGTAGTTGAAACCATTCAAGGGCGTAGTGACGAGGCATGCACCTGGATTATCTGAATCTTTCTTTAAGATTGTTGCCATCTCGAATCTTCAGTTCTTGAAAGAAAACCATTCTCTAATCAAGAAGCCGACGTCTTAGATCAATAGCTGGAAACGGTTATGGCTCTGATACCATATGAAGAATTATAACAGAGTTGTTAAGAGAGAGAACAACCTTTCTCACTCTATATTTCTCATTACTTTACAAAACTAAAAATGAATGCTTAAATAGCATATGTACAAAAGAAAAATAGTTACCCCTACTATGAATTATCCAACTGAAAAACTAAAACAGTAAACTAGCTACCTTCAGTAATTACAATTAAAACTACTAAACTAATAAATCTTTACAATGTTTCTGCCAAGAAGTCAACAGAGCCTACTGTAACTTTGAAATTTTTTACATATTTGTTAGTGTTTTGACCAATATGAAAATGCATGAGTTGGACAAAATAATTCAACTGCAGAATAAATTATTCAACATCCGTGTTGAGAAAAATAAACATTAGCATGATCTGATAATTGTTTGATATGAGCCAGAGTTGTTTGTAGAGCACTTAATTATAAAAGTGAGTGCCAATCTTATATTTTTTTTATCAAATCACCTATTTGGTAACGAAACATCTGTTCCACCTTAATGACTCTGCTCTTCCACTTCCCATTCTACTCTATTTATGGCATTCGCCAGTGGCTAACCTATACTAACATTTTAGGAAAAGAGTTAATTGTACGAACAAATTATGTTATATTGTTTTTTTAAAGAAGTTTCAAATAATTTAAATATTATCAGATATTTTATTATAATTAAATATGTGAATTTAAAAATGATTGGAAAAATTATTTTTATCTATCAAAAAATTTAAATAAAAATTTTAATTTATAAAAACTAATTAATTTATGAAAATTTATAGATTAATTAATAAATTAAAAAATTAATAACAAAAATTATTAAGTTAAATAGAACAAAAAAATTAAAAATTAAACTAAAAATTTGACAATTTCAAATCAACTCAACTCATTCAATTTTTAAAACATTGGATGCCATTCTTATAAAGGTATGAATATCCCTAAAGTCAACAAATATCTTTAACTTGCCACTTTTCTTTACTATAAGTATAATATTGGATAGCCACTCAGCTTATTTGGATGGTCTAACTTAATTTTTAATTTGACTTATCTGGACTAGTGTTTAGAAGGTTGGCAGTAAGGATGAACTTTTGGCCTTATAGGAAGAATGTGTTCTACTAACCTTCTACTTAATCTTAACATCCCAGTATATTCCAAAGCAAACCAATTTTTTAATTCCTTCAAAAGTTTAACTAATACCACTCTTATTCTTGGATATAGATTTTTACTAACAAATACCCCACAAATTCTCCTAAACTACTCAAATTACTTCCTCGCATGATTTTTGACCTTGGCTCCTAAAATTGTTGATCTTACTTGGAGCAAATTTCAAATCCTCAACTTAACCCTAACTTTCTATTGAGAATTCTTCCTATTTAAAATATTAGATTAGCATTCTTACACCTGTCTAATTCCTAGAAATTCTTTATGATTTGTTGAATTTGAAATTTGACTTATGTGGTTACATCTACCGCAGCTTCTCTTTGTGAAAGCCTATTCATCAAGTTCCTCTATAATTAGGGTCTCAATAAGCCTATTAGTCGCCATAATGGTAGTTGTTTTGTTGAGCAAGCTTTAATCTTATAAAATCTCCAATATACCACAAGTGCACTGGTCGTGAATGTAGTATATGAGTAATCAATCCCTCGAGCAGTTAGTGAACTAATCTAGTTCTAAGTTATTTAAGGCCTAAAAGGATTGCTAAAATTAAAATAAAATTAAGAAAAAAGTAAATACGTGATTATGGATTGATTGAAAATTAAATTGTAAAATCAACACACAAGGAATCAAATTGAGAACCACCAAATTAATAATAGAAAATCATACAAGAAAAATTCCCAAATTATGAGAAAGGGATTTATCTTATCATTAATGCTAACCTAGTTACTTTCATATTAATGTGGTGTCGATTATAGACTATCAAAGGGTAGATTACTCTCTATGGAGTTTATCGACCATATAGTCTCTCAATTACAATCATCCCACAACCTAATTAGCTCTTAAGCATTCTAATAAACAACTCGATCCTCACACGAGATCTCTCTCTATATAATTACCAATTTGATTATTTGTGTGGTCTATTAGGTCATTTAACTCTCATTAACCAACCCTATCATTTTACATTTGGTTCACTCTCTCAATTTATTACCGAAACATGCAATTACAACAATAATCACAACACCCAAATTAATTAACACAAAAACAACTAGATTAACATGGAATCCATTTTAAATCCCTAAAGAAGAGTTAGAAAATCCTTAAATCAAGGTTCATCATCATCAATCCTATCTCATACATCATATGAAAGAAATAAAAGACAGAAAGAAGAAAATACAACTTGAAGGAATGGAAGTGGAAGCGCCCAAGGTAGATACCCTTCTCTCTCCTCTTCTCATTTTCTCTTCTTCTTCTTCTTCCTTGGCTTTTTTCCTAAAGTGACATAAATGGAGCTCCCTTTTCTAGGGTTCTTTATCTTTTATCATATCTTTCCCACTTAAGGCAAACATTAGGGTTTACTTGGGCCCAAAAGTTTGAAATATCCCTCAAAAAGTCACATTTTAGAAACAAATCTACGTCTACTATCGCATAGGCCACAATCGTGGCACTTAATTTTTTTCTCTATCACGATCATAGTAGAAGGGGCCACGATCATGGCAGACCCACCAAGCTTCTATGAAGATCGTGACCCTAGGTCTTGCTCCGAGTTTCCTCCGAATTCTCTCTGTTCTTTGATATTTGATATAAAACACTAATAAATACATCAAGGCACCTCAAGCACATAATATAAAAGCTCAATAGTGTGCTATAACCCACAAAACACTCAAAATATAAATATCTAATCAACTATCACAATTCTAACCCTAAATATTAATCGACCACTAAAAACATACTAAAATATCATACAACCTACAACTATCATGTTTTCACCAATTTTTTTACTATGACCTTATCTTTTCTTCATCCTTGTGTTTTGAACATTCTCCTCAATGTAACTTTCAAATATGAATTGGCTTCACTTAATCGTGATTGAATTTTGCCTCTATTGTATCTACTTTAAAAATGAAAAGGCTAATAATATATCTAAACTCTACCTTGTTTCATTTCCACAAAAGCATAAGATGATGAAGAGACAAAGAAATATATAAATTGGAGCGAATCTAATCTCTTCCCAACAGAACTTGATAGCTCACATATGTATCTATAATAAAGAAGGATCATAATGAAGACTTCTCCCCTACTGTGACATTCATGGGGAGAATTCTCCATGCCTTAGTAATCTCCACTATTAATGTAACACTTGTTTGGCATCAAGTCTATATCATCTTTGCCCAAAACTTCCATCATTCTAGTCGACATAATATTTACAGTGACCTATTGTCAATTAAAACTCTTAAGGTTGGTTTGCCTTAATGCGGTCCTTAATATACAAGAGTCTCACATTGTTAAGCCATATTATCAATCAATTTCTCTAGCGCTACTTTGTTTCGGATTGAAATACTAAGAAGGAATAGGTCTTGTAAAAAGCAACTTCTATAGGATGAACTTCACTTGTCCCCTTCGAATTTGGTGGGATTTCTCTTCTATTGAAGCCTTCACTTTTAAGTTCTAGTTAATGGTGTTGGATTTTTGGGATTCCTCACACAGTGTCACTGATAGGATGGGGACACCTGAAGTGATACTATGAATTGAGGTTGTCTATGCTAAGAGTTCTAATGGGCTTTTTTTGCAACAAGAAATCAAAGATTTCCTCTGTTTTGAAAGTGTCAAAAGTGTATTGAATCTAAGTAGTCGGTGCTTAGATCTTCCTTTTAAATTTAAGTAATTTTTGCTCCAGAGTAGAATAAACATAGGTTTTAGGGATATTGATTTCAACCGCTACTGAGTCAACTGGACTTGTTTCCATATAATAAGTACCAACTAACTTCCTTTTCCAATGTCTTTCTTCTCTAAGAAGTTATTTATATTCTGATACTTTTGCTGCCAATTCATAAAAATTGTGAAATTCTTTACCTTAGAACTTTTTTTGAAGTTTAATATCGAGGGCTTTTAAAACTAACCTCATATATTTGTTCTCTAGGAATGCAATATAAGATCGATTTCTCATTCTTCAAAATTAGGCAATGAACACGTCTACATTTTTGCCACTTTTCTTAGTCACTTTAGATAATTTGACTATTCTGACTTCAGCTTCAGTATTAAAAAAACTGAGTATCAAACAACTTTTCCATTTCATTTTATGAAAGAACAAAATTCCTAAGCATCAAAGCATACTAGGAGAAGGTCGTGCTTATTAATGAGATTGGAAACAACCTAAGCTTGAAATTATCTAAATTCTTGTAATTAGCTAATTCACCACACTGAATAATGAACTTAGCAGTATGCTCAACAATTTACTAGTCATCTTCACTAAAAAAAAGTAAATTCATGAATTATGTAACCACAGTGATAAATATTCTCATGTCAATATGCTTTAGGTAAGGCATACACAGTTTTTAAACCTCCTCTCTAGCGGCTTCCATATCAACATGAAATCTCATTTATGGAGGGCTACTAAGAAAAAAATGATTAGAGTTTACAACAAAAAGGTTGCCCTCTAGCTCGTAATTTTCAGTGGAGGCTAAATTAGACTTCAAATCCAAAATATCATTTATATAATCAACATCATTTTTGTTGATAGTTGCAGCAATTTCAAAGTCTCGCCAGCTAGACACTTAGTTAAAGGTGAAGTTACCTTCTAAAGATTTTTTAATCATATGGGATATAAAGCCTTCATTTCTTGCTGCAATCTAGACTTCTTCCTCTAGGACTGAAACCACAACAATTATTTTTCCATTCCTTGTTTGTGGCATCATGGTCTTACTAGGCAGGCCAAATGGTTGATTGCTTTTCCAACCAACCAGGAATTCTGACATTCCAAGGAGGAATTCTCGTAAAAATATACTTAACTTCTAAATAGCTTTATAGGTGGGTTTTGAAAAACTTAAAAAACATATTTCTAAGTAACCAAAATATTAAAGAGTATTTAAATAAAATTTAAGTTGAAATTATAATTTTATTTAAATAAAAGAAAAGTACGAAATGCAAAGGAAGCTAAAACAATGATAGCTATGTGTATTTGACTATGGATTGATGCCTTTTTTTTTTTTCTTTTTCTCTTATTGGTGTCTTTATACGTCTGTACATGTGTCACTAGCTCAAACAATTCTCATGTAACTTTTCAGCTTCAAACTTCTTCCTAATCGTGTCCATGTTCTAACTAACTGCACATCACACGTCCATCATGTCTCAATTGTCCTGCCTCCCACATTTTGGACTTTCTCGGTAATTCTTATGTCTAAAAATTCTCCATATAATCTAATTAGCTCTTGAAACTTAAAATAATTAGGCCTTTTCACTTTTGGGCCCAATGGGTTGAATTCCTCTTAAGCTATCAACATGTATCAATCATAGCAAAATAATAAACAAAGTCTTGATGATAAAAAAAAAAACATAGAGAATCTTATAAAAATAACTTTTGGAATTTCTATCTAAAGGCTAACTACTATATATTTTTAAAGTTGAGAGATTAGGTGAGATTGAAATTCAAATCAAAACTTGTTGATGATAGCTCAAAGAACTATTATGACAATTAGATCGATATAGGACATTTATATATCATCAATGAGCTCTCTAAACTTAGATATATAATCCTAAGATAAGATATCATCAAAGAGGCTTTAGGAGACAATCTCTTAGCTATCTCTAACAAAAGACAATGACATACTTCAAGAAAATACACAAATAGTTCATGAAAGTAACTGAGCTTCGAAGGTTAAATGGAGAAAGGTTATGTGGTTTAAATATTCACCTTCCAAAGGTATCTTTCATCTCATGGATAATCTTCAATGTATCTAGATGTAGTTTCTGGAAGTAAGAGGAGGTTTTTGAGCCGAGGAAGCAAGAAAAAGATTCTCTCTCACACACACATAAAAACAAAAAAACAAAACCAAGATATGTTAGCTTACGACCGCTCTATACCCCCAAACGTCTCCCTTCATTCATCAACGTCTTGTGTTTTACAGAAAGAAGCAAAAGTTATACACTGAGAATATGCGAGTGGACTCGACCATTTCCTGGATGTGAACTTCCATCTTTTTTGAGATAAACAAAACCCCACTTAGGGCTCACTCACTCACCCTTCTTCCTGTTGAGGACATAAACCCCGCCAAACATTCACCCCTCTAAAATGGTCACACTACATTACAATCCCAAAAGCAACCCTTTTGCTTCTACTAAACCATTAGCATTTAACCACCTCAAGTTAAGATCAGAAGTAAAGCTTCGACTACAACGTAGAGACTTGGAGGTTAATTAAGACAACTGGGGCAATTACATAATCTGATATTACAATACTAGCTGACAATTCAGTATGAGGACAATAAATAACTCTGTGTTATTACGATTACTCTAGGATTTTTACACCTTAAGATCAGAAAGCGATAAGCTAATGAGAATGATATCTTGAATTGTGCTCATCTTATCATCTACTTTAAGACTGGGAATTGTTGGAGGATGAGGTCTTCTTGGTCTCAGAAGAAGCAGCGGAAGTGTTGCTTCGTGTTTGCGAACTCTGGCTAGCTGATGACTCTGTGAAGAAAATTATGTGCTCTTGATTGTCCACAAACACCTGGAGAGACCTTGGAACAGGAGGCATGTTTACGTTCAAAATTCCATCAAGAACCTGAACAATTTGACCCATGGTAGGCCTTTGGGATTCGTCATCTTGGATGCACCAGCAAGCAACTTTACAAATTCTTGTAAGCTCTTCCAAATCAACATTGCCCTCCAATCTGGGATCTAGAAGAGTAAGCAAATCTTTTCCTGCAGTAATTTGGCTTGCAGCCCATGTGGGAAAAAACTTCACCTTTCCATCTTCAGAGTACTGGGAGTTTCTTATGCCTGAAACAAACTCGAAAAGCATCATCCCGTAGCTGTAAACATCAGCTTTGGCTGTAATGGCTACCCCCGAGATCCATTCTGGCGCAAGGTAGCCTCTTGCCCTCTCATGGTTGTTAAGACCCTGCTGAATTCCCTCCCAACAAGCTTTGCCAATCCAAAGTCTGCGACTTTCGGGCATAATTCAGCATCTAAAAGAATGTTCTCCGGCTTTATGTCACAGTGTATAATGCAGTCCCTGCACTTCTCATGTAAATATGCCAACCCTCTCGCAGTGCCCAAGGCTATATTATACCTTGTTTTCCAATCCAGGACACTTGACTCATTTTCCTCAGCGAAGAGGTGGGAGTTGAGAGATCCATTTGGCATGTAATCGTACACCAACAGCTTTCTGTTGCCTTCGGAGCAGAATCCACGAAGCCGAACCAGATTGACATGCTGAATTGTCCCAATTGTACTGACTTCAGTGCGGAATTGCTTCTCGCCTTGGCTAATGCTTTCGAGTTTCTTCACAGCTATCACAATTGAATCAGGCAACACCCCTCTGAAAACTGAACCGAAACCTCCTCCCCCCAATCTCTGCGAGAAATTTTTAGTAGCATTCTGCAAATCTCGGTACGTAAATGCCACCAGAGTGCCCTCCACTACTCGCCCTGGTTTAACTGACGTTCTAATCCTTCTCAAAATGACGAAAACAAGAAGGCCAAGTATAGCTAAAACTGCTATTGAACCAAAAACCGCACCTATTATGACTCCCTTACTGACCTTGGAACTTGAAAACTCGGATGCTGCAAGTCTGATGTAGAACGTTGTTCCACCAGAATCAGCATCTTGAAGATCCAAGAGATCTTCGAACCAAAGTGAACACTGATTAGTGTCATAAGCATAAGCAGTACATGAACAGTTGCTCAAGCAGGTTGATTCACTTTCCTGCAAACTGCGAGAGGTCTTTGTATTTGGAACTTGTGTTGACTTCTTGTTCAAAATTGGCAAGAATTTGTCACGTTTCCCGTTGACAATAGTAGAATTCTGACATTGCAGACTGGTACGCCTCACACAACCTCCAGAGTAAACCTCAGAACCCCATTCATCGTTAGACTTGGGCTCAAAACCAGTCAAACAAGAACAAAAGGGTTGTGCTATCACGTTGCAGCTCCCAAATGGCCCACAGAAACCATAAACCTCACATTGCACCATTGGCTGATACAAAAACCCTTTCCAGTTGCCAGATGTGTCTAGCCACAATTGTTGCTGAATCTGCCCACCAACACCCAATACGAACCGGCAGAGGATAGAGTCATCAAACGAAGAATAAGTGACGTACCTTTCGTTATCTCCATCAATATAGCTGAAGTCGTAGATATAAATAAATCCCATTTCTGGAACTGCGCTGAAGATGCGTCCATTCCAAACTCCACTTGTCCAAAATTGTTTGGTGTAATTCCATTTTATAAAATATTGGCTGGTTCCACCAGGATCTAGCTCAAGGGAGAATAGACCTCGTGAAGGATCTTCTCTGTTTTTCCAGGAAGTAAGAAGTGTGCTCCTGTTTGTGATCTTGTTAACCCCAATTTTTCCACCAGGAAGCCATGTTTCACTTGGATGATCAAAACTCTGCCAAAGGACCCCAGATGAATTGGATCCATCTCTCAGAACAAGATTTCCAGCATCCAAAAGTATAGCTTCTACGGAATTTTATGAACTGCTGAAGCTCAAATTTGTTGACCAAATTGGGATTTTGGAATCGTTAAAGAGAACCAAGTTGCCATTTGATATTTTCAATTCTGAAGAAAATCTATTAGAAACTGGGTTTTCCCTATTTGCTACCCAGACTGCGGTTTGTTTAGTTACTCTTTTCCTGTTGTACCATATGGCTATATAGTAATTTGAAAAGCTCCATGGTTTGAAGAAACCAAGCTCAAAAGCTCCACCTGAAGACTAAATGGTCTGGTCACCAGACAGAGATTGGTTTGCTGCTATTCTGTCAGCTCCAAGGCTAACATGGGACTTGAGAAAGAAGCAACAGTAGAGAGCATAAAGCATGAACCACTGACATGCCTTAGCATCCATGAATTCAGTGCAAGAAGACTGATATTTTTGGAAGAAGGTGTAACAATAATAATATATGTTGGTTTTTATAGGTTGCGAGACAGAGAGAGACATACATATAAAATTACGATGTTTCTGCCAAGAAGTCAACACAGCCTACTGACAGGGACCGCTATACCCTTTGAACGACGCATTCTTAATAATGTAGATGATTGACAAAAATATGAAATTTGAAAAGGGATAAGAAAGGTTAATATTAGTGCGACCGTGACAAGAAAGCTTAACAATGCTGGCGGGGGGAGGCCTCAAACCCAATTGTCACGGTCGTTTCAACAAGTCATTTACGAACGGAGATGGAGTCAAAACTTTTGCCTTTCCACAATAAACAGTCATCTCTGAAAGTAAAAGCAACCCAGCGTGTTGATAAGTTGATAAGTAACTTTCCTAATTTAAGTGAGATCACAGATTTGAATCATCTTTATATATACAGTTGTTTAAAACTTGAGATCAGAGCTTTTCCTCCCACAAGAGACCTACCCGGTTCAAGCAGGGATTAGTTTGAGTATGGCTGGCTTAAAGATGCCTTTCTATAGTTGGGTCTCTCTTAGAACACATCGTAGGCAACAAAAAAAAGTAACTCATTCATTCCAACCGTGTTGTAACTTATAATGTATTTAATCGAAAGATTAAAAAAAGTAATAAATTTATTGTAATATATAATCTTTATTTAGTAACAACATTATTGTAACATATAACTTTCATATTTGTGACAAAATTTGTTAGACAATATGGTCACTGATGCAAATTTCTTTTATCACTAATACAATTCCATTGTTGAATTGATAGTTTTATTTGTGACAATAATAAATACATTAGTAACAATTTTTTGTAAGAATAAATTTTCATTTTTGTGATAAAATGATATTGACACTTTTTCTTTAAAATATTAGTGACAAAGAAGCAATAGACACTAATAAAAAAAAGTACTAGCGACAAACATTTTGTCATTATTTTTATTTATTTTAGTGGAGGTAATGTTGTTACAATAAAATGAAGTATTGTTACAACTTTATTTATTACCACTTTACATTATTTGTGTCGCCAAACTTGTTATAAGTATGTAAAGTTATTGTGATAATACATTTTGTCACATATTTCATAGTTTTTAGTGTCAATATTTTTGTCACAAATATGTAAAGTTACTGTGATCATATAGTTTTGTCATACATTTCGTAGTTTTAATGTCAGTTCTTTTGTCACAAAAATGTTGCATAATTGTAACTATTTTTCTAAATTAGTCACTATTGCATTAGTGACGGAGTTATTTATGATAAGAGGTGATGACTTTAAAAATTAGATACTATTAATAGTAGTTACTAATATTACTGCTTTTAGTGACAATTTTTTCTTTCACTAAAAATACAATTTTTTACAGTGTATCTGTTTTGTAATAGTATGTTACACTGGAATGCAAAGTAAAGTGATTTTGAGAATTAGGATAAGAAGCCTTAAATGATTTTTACACTAAGAAATGATTCATAATTATTGATAAAAAGATATTGTTGAACAATGCATTTTTTATGCTTTTCTTAATAAAAGTATAATTATAATTGAAAGTATGCAAAAGATGATAAGAAAAATATATGACAATAAGAATAACTACTATGGTGACAATTAAAATTACGTGAAAAAATACAAGAGAATGTATTGAATAAAATCTAAAGGTGCTAGTGTTACAAAAAGATTTAAGATATTATTTATAGGTACATGAGAGGAAGAATTAAATAATTGAAAAAATTAAAACTATTTCGACACTAAAAACAAATGAAATCGTTTTACTATATCATAATCAATTATTTTTAGAACTAATGTAAAGAATAATTATAATTTTAATAAAATACGTGATATTTTATTAGATAGTATATTATAATATAAGTGAAATATATTTTTCTAATAATAAACATAAATTAAAATTTTAATAAGAAGAAATGATTATAAAATTGAAGATAATTTTATTTAAAAAAATTTTGTTAAAATTTTTAGTTAAACAATAAGAGGTATAGAGTAAGAGAACAAAATTAAATATAAAAATTTCTTGCACTTTATAGTTATATAGATGGTTATTTGACATATTAAGAACTTATAACGAAAATACTACCAAAAATGAGAGAAATATGTAATTAGATATATTGATCCTGAATTAGATTCAAGATTGGTGAATTAAGTGCTTGTGTAATTTTAAAAACTCTTTATAAATTAATGAATTAATATGTTGAGAAACTTGAGACAAGCAATATATACACCAAACAATACTATCTAAGTTTTTAATTTGGTTTTAATCTAATTACAAGAAGTTGGAGATTTTCAACTTGTCCTTTGGTGATGATTTGCTTCCATTTTCTAAAGCATATGATAAATCAATAAGTGTCTTGATGACCTTTCTCAAGCTTTCAAAGAGGGCCACCAATCTTAGCAAAAACCATCTAATTTTACTAACTGATTCATAACATATAGTTACTTGTCTCTCTTCCATTACAAGCCTTCAAATTAGAACTCATTCCTGTACTTACTTATGCCTTCTAATCACAATAAAGAGACTACATTATAATAAATATATACTAATTGAAAATTTTATGAAAAATCTCAACAAATAATGCAATAAAACCTTGTATTTTGTAAGTAGATTACACCTTATTAATTAGTTATCAATTCATCCCATGCCTACTGGTTAGCTCACATATTCCTTAATACAAAACTAACCAAGAAAATAGAGAAGATTATGAGATCCTTCATTTGGTCTTGAAAGAATGGTAGTAGATATAATGCAGAAGTGTGATAAGATGAAGTATGTAAACCTCTTTAGTGAAGGAGGGTTAGGTATTACTCGTATCAATCAAAAAAACAAGGAGCTTATGGGGAAGAAAATATGGAAAATTTTGATGAAAAAAAGATGCACTATCGATAGGATGGATTTGTACCTATTTCTTAAAAGGAAAAAACTTTTGGGAAGTCTTTGTTAAGCCTCTACCTCATGGTTCTCTCTCAACTTCTAAAACTAAGAAGTCAGCTAAGTACAAATTTTATATACACAATTAGGAATGGAAGAACAAAATGAACAGATGTGATAAAGATGTACATAGGCTGTAAATGTAGCCCATGTAAGCCTTTGAATAGAGGTGACAATAGGGTTTGTGCTCACCTTGGTCTTCTCGAGATCAATGGGCTAGTCCTGGGTTGATAGACCCTACTCGAGTTAACTGAACCTTAGGTTGTTTAGGCCTAGCTCTACTCGAGGCCTAACATGTATAATGTAACACCCACATACCCCCTGGAAGGATATATAAATGCCACACAAAAAAGTACAAACAGCTAATATCGAACCGAAACTAAATCCAAAACACACGAAACATAACATACTTGCATTCCCAAAATCTCAACCAAACATACAGTACATAACATATCATTCATATTGTGTCTATCATATTACATACGATAAATTTGAAGACCAACATGTATTAAGGTTATTACAAACCTTCAAACAAATTCAAAAGTCATATACATCAGGTACAAGCCCAAAACAAATTCAAAATGCATTTTTCTTAAAACAAGACTTAGACTCCATTGGTCATTATGGTTGACTTATCTCAGTCTTTAATAATCCTCTCTCTGAACCTACACGGGGCAAATCCACCGTGTTAAGCATATAGCTTATTGAGTAATAACTAATCTATACAGAAGTGACAACTCATCATACATAATCATGTAATAACATAAGCGTGCATTAAAAGATTGCCTAACATTAAATCAGACATAATGCATTTCAGAACAAATTTTTATAATTATCATAACTGAATATCACAAGAGGGTATAAACCCTTCAGAATCATAATACAATTTGGTTTATTATCAAAATCAAATAGATATCAAAATACAAAATCAGATAACTGCTAAATCCATTTACAGAAGTCGGTAACGAGACTTATACAAAAGAGATTGAAGTCTCGACACCGAAGTGTCTAGAAGAGACCGAAGTCTCAACATCAAAGTGTCAATAACAGAAGACACCGAAGTGCTATTAACAGAAGACACCGAAGTGTCACAGAAGCAGCTGCAGACCCTTCTAGGCATGACAATTTACCCACAACTAGGACTCAACAATTTTAAAACAAAACAAGGTCATTTTAGACATCACATGTGCAAAACAAGTAGTCAATTATATTCACATACAAATAGTACTTCCAATGATATAAACATGCATCAAACACCTCGGATAATCATTGTCCAAAATTCAGAACACAATCAGCATAAATCAAATTCAACAAGCAGAACAAAGTAAGGTAAATAGCACTTTAATATCTCATTCATCAATCAGTACCTCGAATCTTTATGTCGAAATCAGTACACATTCATCAATATCAATTTTAATTCAATAATCAATAAAACAAATCAAGGTGAGACCATCTTAGGTTACTCATAAAATTTACCGTCTAAATTACTTACAAAAGCTCCTTGTTTGCTTATTGTCTCGAAGTCCCGGTAATATTCGGAATCGGCCGCTCTAAAGGTTTCTCTAAAATAGTCAATACAAACATATATTACTATTGTGCATAATTATGAATTCAATTATGCACATTCATGTATACTGAATATGTATGATGCATATTCATGTCAAAAATCCTGATTTCTTATCCTTAATCTTATCATATTATCTATTATGTGAAATTATACTCAATCCCTCAATCCAAGTTTACTTCACAATCCACCTTCAAGTCTATTTTGCTCAATTAGTCTCATTAGGAAGGTGAGGTAATTAGGTAATACTTCCTTCTAGAAAGTTTTCCCACTTTGTCTTAGGTTTCCAATGATACCAACTTCATCCGATTTGGTTTAGTATTCAATGAGTTATGCTCAAAATACCACAGATTGTGTATATTTGAGATTTTGGCTAATGCATAATCATGCCTCCAAGTTATACACCTCATAACTCTCAATTCAAATATCCAAAAATTGCAAACTTTATACCAATTTAAAGCTAAGAGAATAAGCTACAAAGTTGGTGAAGACACCTCAGTCTAATTCAGCATACATCAATACAAAGACATAGGACATGATTTCTTTCCCTTGTAGTACTACAGCCTAAGACAAGACTCAATTCCATGCCACTTTTGAAAGTCTTAGAGACAGAATAAAAATTCAACTTCTTCAAGAAAGTTGTAGATCTATGTCTTAGATTTAATCTGAATCAAGAATCAACTAATTTGGAAATCTAAATATCAAAATATAAGCAAAATACTAAAGCATGTTCAATAAAAACAATAACCTTTTAATAGCTTATAGGCTTTCATCTGAAACTCACTTCTATTTTTATACCAAATTCATTTCAATTTTTCTAGATCACTTTAGCACAAACACATCACCGTTATGTACTCATTCAAAAATCAATTTTTTTTCATAAAATCATCAAACTCTAATCAATTTTCTTAAACCTCTTCATCTTCATAAAATCAATCATAAACC
>JAOSBK010000009.1:2665696-2677937 GCA_027568895.1 Erythroxylum shatona | reverse complement strand
TCACTGAGTTCGCAAAACTCACCCAAAATTTGCAATTATTTTTCAGGACTCAGAAGAATACCCCGTTAGGCAACGGGTGTATAGCATCTGCCGGTGAGTGAGAGAAGTGGTCGGGATCAGTTCGTGTCTGCATTAGTGTATGATAAAAATTGTATTTTTCTAAATTTGTGTACAAAGGATTAGGTCATGTTGTAAAGTCAACAGACTGAATTATTTTGTATTTATAAAAAGGACCCTCGTGGTCATTGATATTACTGATGATCGTGTATGTTCATTGTTCCCGCATTGTGCATGTTTGTGTTTCAAAAAAAAATTATACTGAATTTCGACTGAGTGATGTAGCACGCCACCCTTGCAGGGCACGGACTCGGATATCACCATTGATGTCGGGTTTCGGGTCACGCGGGAGTGGGGTGTTACATTTATGGACTTACCCAAACCATTTTTGATGTACTTATGTGTGTATGTTTTGCGACAAGTTTGATGAATTCATGATTTATGATGTTTATGAATTGCTTGATAAGTTGTGAATTTGGGAAATATGTGTTATAAGGACTTCAATATGAATTTTCAATTGAAATAAATATTCCAATGGTTTTCACTTGTTTCTCGTTATAAACTTATTACCTACAAGCTTTTAAGCTCACCCCCACTCTCCTTCCCCTATTCAGATGATGAGCAAGAGACCGAGTGAAAGAAAGTCAAGACATTATTCTAGATTTGCATATTTTGTTATGTTTTTGGAGTATTTTATGTAAAACAAGGCTGTAGTTGCATTTGAGCAATCATTATTCAAGTATCTTGTGTAATTTGGGGATTTTGGAATATTAATGTATTGTGGCTTGAAATGTCATTAAAGCTTTGTAAACTCTTGTTTTATGATGTTAATAAAATATGAATTTGTGTATGGATGATTGTCAAGATGAAATGTGAATTTGTGTATGGATGATTATTAAGTCGAAATATGAATTTGTGTATGAATGAGGTGGAGTTGAGGCTAAGTTGGAATTAGGTACACTTGAAGTTATCAATTTGAGATGATAAATTTTGAATACAAATTATTGTTACATATAAGTGAGATATATTATGGAAAAGAAAGATAGGAATTGTGTTTTGATTTTAGAGGAAAAATTGGATTAATATAGGCTAAATTAGACAAAGTGTTCTTCTTAGAAGTTTTAGCTTATCCTCTTAGCTTTCCAACGATATAAAGTATATAAATTTTGGATATCAAAGTTGAGAGATATGGGCATTATAAGTGATGATGCTGCATAGGATGTATATCATAACAACTATGGTGAAAGATGAGAATTTGTTGTAGATGATAAATCATTTGAGTTGAAATTTGGGAGATTCATGAAATCATTTTAGTAATTGAATGTTTAAGAAGTGATATTACATTAGAAGTGGTGAATTTGGGAAGATTATGAGTGAATATGATGTTATAATAGATGTAGGAACCTTTGGAGAGGCTTTGGAAGGAGTTTTGGATCACCAATGTCCGTTAGACGGACTTTAGATCCATTAAACGGACCTTCTCAAGTGTGAAAACACCCCTAGACTAGTCCATGTCCATTAAACGAACATTAGGTCCATTAAACAGACATTCTCGGGTCTGGAAAGCACTCCTAAGCCCGTCTATGTCCATTAGGCGGACATGTATGTCCATTAAACTTACATTCACGGGACAGCTACAGAAAATTTGCAGTTTTGCCTTTTTAGAGGTAGAATCTCACTTTGTAGTCTTCATAAAAGTTGTAGATCTAGAAGTCTTCTTTCAAACCGTCAAATAATGACCTCAATCAGAGGTCTCTAGAGAAAGTTATGCCCAAGATAGGTACAATATGATTGAGGATATAAACATGTATGAATCTTTTGGCCATAACTTTATCATCCGACCCCCAAATGAAGTGATTCTTAAAGAAATGATTTCCTAACACATTTTTCTATCTCTCATAAAAATTGGTAGCTTTTGGTTTTTATCTGAAAAAGATTGATGGAGAGAAAGTAGGGAAATTGATTAGAAGAGCATGAATTGGTTGTTTACTAAACATACTTTGGTATTTTACTTATATCTTGAACTTTAGAGCTCCGATTGAGATGGTTCTTACTTCAAAATAAACTAGAGACTTAGAGCTACAATTGCATTGAAGAATTTAAATTGTGATTTTGGTGATTGACTGGTGTGGGCATACCACTCTTGTGGGATAATGGCTAATGAGGGTTCAATGAAATAATCCTATGGGGTAATATGTCCATGTGTGATGACTATGAACGTTGGGTTCCGAAATTGGGGGCCAACAGCCAAATGAATGATTTTAAATTGGAATTAGATGTGAATTTGATGAGGAATTAAAGCATAATTAAGTTATAGTTGAGGTGTAATTAATAGACTATGATGAAGGTGTATTGAATTGAGTATGAAGGTGTTAAAATCTAGAAACAAATTGAAGGCAATTGGATAGTGAACCTTCGGTTCACTAGCTCCCATAATCGTGGGAAATGTTTTGAAATGAAAAATTTTTGATTTTGTGCAATTGTTGAACCATATAAGATTAAGACACTTTATAGTGGCATATTTGAACTTGATTAAGGTTTGAAATGAACCTAGTTTGATGTTGGATTAATTGGTTAAAGGTTGAATAAGTTTGGAATGTTAATTGAGAACACAAATGTGATCCAAAGGATTTAAGTAATGTGAATTATTATCAATGTTTGAGAATTGGGAATTTGTGTGAACATTTATGATGCGTAATTACTTAATGCTATTATTGATGCATTGTTAAAAATGTTTAAATTCTTAAGGCATATTAAGTTTGTTCGAGTGTGAAAGAATGTATTCAATTTGAGCATAAGTAAATAAATTCATATGTTATGCATTATTTCTCTTACATGTGATTCTGAAATGTGATATGTGTTGCTTTAAACCTACCAAGTCCTGTGGGTAAATAGGCATGCTTAGAAGGGTTTGCAGCTGCTTTTGTACTTAGACACTACGATGTCTTTTATTTTTAGACACTACATTGTCTTCTGTTTTAGAGACTCAAGTCTCTTATGTTTCTGTAGATACTAATCATAGATATCTTATGTTTTGTTTGCGTTACCCACTTTTACAAAAAGGATTAGCAGGCAATTCTGTATATGTTTTAATATTAGTTATACTCTAAAACAATCATGTCTTGTTCTAATACTTTTATATTCTATTCTGATGTAAGTATATTCTGTTCTGATGAATTTATATTCTATTCTGATGCAATTACTAGTCTGATTACTCTCTGATTTGAATAATTAAAGATTGGTTGCGATAAGCCATGATTCATTTGCTTATAAATGCTAGACAATTGTTAAAAGTAGTCGCCATTTTGTATCACGTTTAGTTATTACTCACTAAACTATATGCTGAGCACAGTAATTTTTCTTCTATGTAGGTTTCGATAAAAAGGATTAAGGCTGGACAACTGCAATGGTCCAAGAAGGATGTGTTATGTTTTGGAAAATATTTTGTATAAGTTTTTTAGTTGTATTTAAAATTATTAGACATATTTGTGTTTTGTGTAAATTATGTTATGTTTATAACTCAACATTTGAACGAAATGTTAGGTATGTTGCCTTATTTTTAGGATTTGCTAGAATATCTTGGTATGTTTTAGGTTTGATTTGTGTGGTATTTGTATATCCAATTAGGAGGTGTTAGGGTATTACATGAGAGTTTAATACTCCATACAAAATGTTCAACATGAAATGGGATGCTAACTGAAAATTTTCTAAACTCAACTCCTCAAATATCAGCTGACCAGATCTTTGAGTCATTCTTGTCCCCAAAATGCAAGCATTGGACTTCTACTATATAACCTCAGTAGCCAGAACTTCTTTGAACCTGAAAATCAAGATTTGCAACTTTGACAAGTTTGCAAGCTTATTGAGTCAACCAACATTGATGTGTTCACTGAAATCAGAACACCAAAATAAATTACTTAATTCAACAAGTATATTACAAAATCCAACATCAAATACCACATAGATAAAAGTAAATGAAATGTAATATACGAACTAAGATATAACATACTAAATTTATTCAAAGATTGATTCCTTAATCGAAATATCTTATATTTCTAATAAATATACGAGAATGAACTCCTGTTGTGTGTTATTCATATGGCTTGTTGGATAAGCACGAGAAATTGCAAAATTCTAATTATTGAATTAAACATTAAACACATCTGATAAATTTGAGTTGCTTCATTTGACTTCCAAATGTTAAAGAGCATTTAGGAATTTAAACTTTAATATAAAATATATCCTTTGAAATTCTAAAAGATGGTGATTATATTATTTTGAAGATTAATTAATGTTCAGCTTAGTGTTGGTCTTTACTTACAAATATCCTCTACTTTATGAAAGCAAGAAATTAAATCTATAAGTGATTATTTCAATGGTGCACATATATAATATGTCGCTCATACTATCTAAGTTCAGATTTTCCGATATGTGAAAACAGTAGTCCCATCCCATCTTCTCTGGTTAGGATCAACCGGGAAATATAACAGAGAAAAGAGAGAAAGAAGAAGAATCACACACATGTTTTCGACTCCATGATACATATGACTTTAAGGATACGAATGAAACCTTAGCAACTCTCTCTGGATCGTTAAGAAACAAAATCTCTAACCTTGCGCCAGTAAAAGAAAAAGGTGGTGTGTTTATCGACCTGGTGAAGAAAACGCCGGGTCCGTTTAGAACGCTTAAATGCAGTCGTTTCACATTCCCTTGTGACATGTCTGATGTAATATTATTATTATTATTATTATTATTATTTTTAACGGAGTTACTTAGAGTTATTGTCCTTTTAGATAATTACTGCAAATTACGCCGATAAGATATTTTATACTAAGCGAATCCGTACGACTGATTGGATGGATAAGTAATTTGGATTAGTTACTCCAAAAGTCAACAGAATACAAACTCTCTGTCCCTTCAACATTTGTTGTATCGCAGTCCACCATGGATTCTCATGACCAGCGTCGCATAGCCATCGCCGTCGACCTTAGCGACGAAAGCGCTTACGCTGTGAAGTGGGCAGTCAACAATTACCTCCGTCCAGGCGACGTCGTTATCCTGCTTCACGTCCGACCCACCTCCGTCCTCTACGGCGTTGACTGGGGTTCCATTCGCCTCCAAATTAACCAAAGCGATCACCAGAAGCTGGAGGACGATTTCGACACGTTCACAACCACAAAATCCAACAGTTTAGCTCAACCCCTGATCGAAGCCGGTCTCCCTTTCAAGATACATATAGTCAAAGACCATGACTTGAAGGAAAGGTTGTGCTTGGAGGTAGAAAGACTGGGGCTAAGTGCTGTGATTATGGGGAGCAGAGGTTTTGGGGCTGCTAGTAGGAGGAATAACAAAGGGAGGCTTGGGAGTGTTAGTGACTACTGTGTCCATCATTGTATTTGTCCTGTGATTGTGGTACGCTATGATCAAGAAGGAGAAAGTGAGGGTGGCATTGAAAAGCAAGTAGGGGTTGTTGGAGATAAAATTGATCTACATCCAGTTCCCGAGGAGGAGCAGGAGTATCATGACGCTTCTGAAGAACCAAAAGGTCTGGTGTCTTGATTATTTGTGATAGATATTATGTGATGTTTTGTTGTTTTTCCCTTGCAGGGAGGGAAAATAAAAAGCTTTTGATCCTTAGAATAATTGGAGGATAAAGCATACTCCATAGTTGAGCGTTAGAATTTCTGTGATCTGAAAGGATGGATGAAGCTTATACGTTAAACGGATGATTTGATCTGTTTACGATCTGTATCTGTTATTTTTGTGTCGAAATACCCTATTGCTGTTATTAATATTATGCTTATGCTTTCGTGTTCATCTCTTTGTTAACAGATGGAATGGAAAGCCTCGGTCTGGTGACCAACAGCTGCAAATAATTGAAGGGTGTTCAAGAATTTCCTGTCATTTCCCTTTATCGTAAGCGATAAGCATTGTTGCATCACACAGTTTTGGGGGTAGATAATATAAATTATATGCTTGTACCTTTGCCCCTGGAGTTGAAATTCATTGCACATTGCTCATCTACGTTAATCACGGCATGTTTGTACATCTAATATGGTCTGCAATTGGTTTTCCATCGGATCATTCAAGTCTCTCTGTTCCAATTTCGACAATCTTCATATATCCAAAGCGCAGTAATTAGCATGGTACAATTGATAACGCGTCGTATCACTTCTATCTCCTCTCACATTTCCAATAAACTCAATACAAAACCAGATTACCCACATGGAATCATCAAAAACCTTACCTTTGGGCGTATGGACTTGCTCTCAAATATTCAACCAAGTGCACGCATTTCCTAATTGTTTCAATTAGTGTGATGTATCCAGTCCAGTTATTATATAAAAGATTATAGGCATAATGCTAGTCATTTTTATATGAATAAAACTAGACAAAGTCATTTGACTAACTAGTATATATAACAACATTCATGGAAACTGGACAGTCATTTGTCGACATAGTTTATATAACAACATTCATGGAAACATCGAAATTACTAACACTTTAGGACGCAGATGGTGGGACTAAAACAAGCAAGACCAAGTACAATCGGATATCAAACTGAAACTTGCGAGCAACGTGGAATACATCGACTCTTCCAACTAATAAATAACAATTAAAAACCATGTCTCAAACTTCCAGGAGCTAGAGTAGCAAAATAATAGAAAATATCTCAAAGAGCTTCCAGAGTTCCCTCACTTTGACTCCTCCGCATTGCATGCTGTGCTCTAATGCTGAAAATCTTACTGCCAAAATCAATAGCATAATGATGATGTTCAGTTGTCTTTGTTACAGCTGGTGGCAGACGAGCATGCCTACCTCTGGACCGTTTTGGAGAGGCAATGGCTTGACTTTTACGGCCATTAGTTGACAAAGATGACAGCCTTGAGCTGCTATGACCGTGGCTAGCCTTTTTCACAGCTTTGTTGTCGGACCTAAGACCACGATCAAAGTGATGGGAACTGACGGCCAACCTAACAGAACGATCTGCAGCATCTTTAAATCCATTAGGTTTAATGGACTGCCGGTTGAAATAAACCAGATGAGGAAGAAGGCCTTGTAGGTGTTTCTTGATTTGTTCATCGCCAACATTCTTCTGAGCTGGGTTTCCCTCCAAGCTGATAGCTTGCAATGAATTGTAGTTAGCTGCAAGTTGGCCCAGACATTTGGCTGTAGAGACTTTGTTGAATCGTAGATCCAGTACTGTTAGTTTCAATAGACGATGGAGACCTTCTACCTCACTTATTTTATTTCCAGCCAAGTACAACTCTTTCAAGGAGGAACAAGAAGCTAGACCTTTTGTAACACAGAAAAAATTGTGAAGGAATTGACAATGATTAAAAGAATAGCAAATGTAAGAACGTTATCAATCAGTAAATTCCAAGGAAATTCATGTCATACCATGTCCAATTCTTAATATTCGGTTGTAGCTCAAGTCCAGTACACGAAGACGGGTCAGGTCACGTAAACCTTCAATTGTAGAAATATTATTTTTTGAAAGATTTAACACGTGAAGACCGCGAGGGAGGGCACCTGTTGTAATCCTTCCTGAAAAAGAGCATGAAAACTTGTTTAGGATTTTTGAGATTTTTCTTAGATCAAGATTATTCCACAAACACACCCCAAGCAAGGAAGAAACTAAAATTCAAGAATGATGTCAGAGATGCAAACCTATCGAGTTCCCTGATAGAATAAGGACCTTCAGGCTAACAAATACACCAAGAAATGGTATCACGGCTAATCCATGATTTGACAGCTGAGCCATGGTTGCAGAGGGACTCAAAGAAGAAATGTATCTTTTAGCAGCTTCCATTTCCGGAGTGACCACACTATCCACCTTTGCAGCAATCAAGTTATTCAATGGAGTGGAGTTTCTCTTTCTTAACTCATTAGCATCAGGCAGATCAATTTTCTCTTCCAGTGGTTCACAATGTTGAAGATCGATAACCCACTCGTTAATTCGCTTGAGTTTAAAATTACTGTCACGTACCTCATCCCACTGCTGAGTGGAATCATCCTGGATACTTTTTGTTGAGGTCAACTCATCCATAACTGGAACTATCCAATCTTTTGCCAGAGCAGAATAACTGTAAGAATCACAACCCTCGTCAAGTAAAATTTGACAGTCATTTCCATCCATCCTATCGAGGTTACCATCTGCTCCATGTTCTTGTATTGTTGGCTTTACAACTTCACAAATTGAGACATCTTTCCTCCTCAAGTCCAGAACACGTAGGTCCTCAGATGATCTTGAATGAGTTGCAAACTTATTAGAAAACCCATGAGAAATGGGAGTAGGAGCAATTTCCGGCATCGAGTAAGATTTTACGATCATTAGAGGAGCATGAGGTGTGTGGTTGCAAGATGCATTGCCATCTTCATGGGATAAAATTTCAAAGATTTCAGGACTTCCCTTTTCATAATGATGAGGATCCTCAATTGAGAATATGGATTCTTCATTGACAAGATCAGAACTTACTTGAACAGTTTCTGATTGTAAAGCTTTTTCATCCAGACTCGTGGGGGTTACTCCCTCTTCTTTGCTCCCACTAACTCCAAGCAACCCATTTTGATCAAGGGAATCACTAGAAAATTCTTGCTCTATCTCATCCTCCGTATCATTTTCACAAAGGATTCTGCCCTCATGACATAAGCCACTTCCTAGAGATCGACTCTTCTTAATAAGCCTTATCCTACCGCCCTTAACTTCCTCAGATTTCAATTTTGGTCCTAGAGCCACAGAACTTGTAGCATCCTTTACACAGTCAGATACAACAGGGGCTGTTTTTGTGTTCAGAAATAAGGAATTTAAGCTCGTAAACTTAGTTGTTAGCATTTTGGACGCTATTTGAGAAGAATCTTCCAAAGTCTCGCTCATTGCTTCAACAGAAGGTCCAATCGATTTCTACACGAGAGAGAAGGGAAACATGTAGATCAGAAAAGCCATAAACAAAAAGCAATTGTGGTCTATCCAATTTTCAATTACTTGTCCACTAACCTTTGCCTTGTCAGTCTGGATGTGAGAATTGAAACAGGAAAACCTAACCATTATAGTAATGCTGGCAGGAGTTACCTTCACACTTGACCCACTTGTGTATTACATTAATGAAGCTACAGGCTAAAGGCAATATCAGAGTTCTATTTCATTGAACCTAAAATATCAAATACCATCAAGCTTCAAGCTTCTGTCCCCTATAAATGGATGATCTTAGCCATAATCAAGTGATAGACCCTCCAACACCCGGCACAATCTCCAAACATGAGATGATCTTGATCTCCTCAAAGCACAAATCAATGTTACTCTCTTGTTATCACCCGACACGCACCTACAGGTGCGAGAAGACTTTATCTTTATTGTTGCGGCCAGAGTGAACCAAAATCTTTGTCAACTAGGAGAACACAATTCTTAGGATGCATAAGAGATGCTGGCCTGATAAACAAAGGAAGAATAGAAATATATGAAGTTTGCAGATAAAACACAAGATTCCAAAACAGAAAGTGTAAATAAGCCCTGTAGCTACTGACTCCTGGGAAAAGAACCTGGATAAAGAATGTGAACCTCTCCAGATCATCAACACAATAGAGAAGGAAAATATCACCTAAGTGAAATCACATAAGAAGCTATTTAAAGTATAATTTCACCTCGGGACCCAATTCAAAGAAATTGTTACGACAATAATATTAACCAGAAGAAATTGAGCAATATATCAATTAGAATTCACATACCATATGAAATGCAAATCCAAATCTTACAAACGAACAAACAAAATCATATGAAACATCAATTCAATCACGTACTTTCTTATTAGCTTCAGTTCTGGGTTCTAGGTTGATTTATCAACAAAAGAATTTCAACAAACTAAAAGATCAACAGATCCAAAAAAAGAAAACAAACAACACCGAAGAAGGCATCATAAATAAAAATCCTATGAATTCCAAGTCGCATAAACCAAAAAGAATAACACAAGAAAAAGTATTTTCAATTAATCCATATGCGACGAAAACAAGGAAATAAATTATAACTTACAAAAGAATAAATTTTTATACATAGAAAACTAACCCCACTGTAGCCAGATTGGAAGAAGAAGGAATACTTGTTCCTGCAGCTAAACAATTCGTAAATCCTTGAATAACAGTTATACACTAATTAATATTAATCTCTTCTTCAACAACCAATCTCTCCTTATCTCGCGATCTGGCTTCGGCTTCGGCTTTGGCTATGGCTAACCCTAATGCTTTTTTCTCCTCTGTTTATTTACTTCATCCTTCCTTTTTACCGAATATTCGTGTCTAAGAAACTAACGGCTAGGATTTTTCTTATCTCTTGAATTTGATACCTTTTTATTTAAATAAATAATTTTTGGAAAGGAAGAGAGAGGAGGGAATGGAATATGATTCTTGTACGGGTTTGTTAGCATTGGCTGGCCTATCAGAATATGCCTCACTATTTATTAATTTTTCAAGCATTCGTTAATATTAACAAATAAATTAATTATTTATAAATTAAAAAATATTTTTAGAATATTTCAAAATTCAGAAAAGGGATTTGTTAACAAAACACGATAGGACCACATTTAACATGTTAGGATTTCTGTTATGCTAAATTTGTTAGAAATAAATTTTTAACCAACTAAATAATTTCATGCACGAGGCTTTTTAGACTCTCTGTTTTGTGAAACTCTGAGTTGGGTCGTAATATACAAAGCTTTGCCTTTTTATTTTTATAAAGAGATTGTTTCTGTATTTTAAATTTATGACCTTATAATCACAGAGAAATAATTTTACTAATTACTCTAAGAGTTTACAACCAAAACACTATTTTTTCGACAAGACGGTCTATTACGTAGTGTATAGTTACTGTCCTCGTGAGTGGGGACAGTTGACAAAACAAAGGAATCCTGTCCCCCTTGGTTGTTTGGTTCATGTCCCTGCATTTCTGTCTCCTGTCTCCGGAGGACAGGAACAAAGATTTCTGACCATTCCAAAACCGGAGGACAAAAATAATTTATTCTTGTCTTTGGAACAAAGACGCTCGCTTCCTCCCAAATTACCCCTCTCGTTTCGTCCTTGTTTCTCTCTCGCAAGCCCTCCTTCGCATCTTCCAGATTCACTCCTCCCTCTCACGCCCTCCTTCGCATCTTCCCAGATTCACTCGTCTCTCGCACGCTGGGGTTCTCTCTACGGTTCTCTGTCGCAGGCTGGGCAACACTCTCGCACGCTGGGACTCTTCTTCCACTGGTAAGCTAGGTAGATGATGACATGGTAGGACTGTAAGGGGCTAAGCTAGGTGAAGAGCTTGGCAATTTGGATTTCCCCATTGACGAAGTTGTCAGGGCTGCTGTTGGGACCCGATCCGGAAACCGGATCCCAACCGAAAAAACGGAAAAAAAAAAGTGGTCGAAAACAACGTGGCGAATAGCGAATCACAAAGCGGAAACGAAATTAGAAAGCGAATTCCAAAACGAAATGAACAAACAAAGGCGAAACAAACTGAATCCGACATCCGAACATAATTATCGAAGAAAATGTTCAGTGTTGGAAACCTTAAGACATTCCAAAATCGGTATAATTTTTTTTTCTTTTATAACCATCTTGTTTTCAAACTCATGCAAATCATACAATTTCCCTTTTCTTGGAAATTATCCTCAATCCAATTCTCAAATTATACAAACTTCTTATACATACAAACAATCCCAAAAATTCATCTTTTAAACATCTAATTCTCATTTTTATTCTTTTTCAACTTATAATTTAACGAAATTTCGGCAGCATAACAGCTGCATCCTAACTAACCCAAAACCTGCAAGGGTAAATTAACACTTCTATAATTCTCACACAATAACCAGTATCATCGGACACCCCGTCCGGAATCCAAATCACATTCAACCACAGTATCCATTATTCAAATACACATTCATATCTCAATTCAATATCCCAATCTCATTCACATACATTCTCATAACAATGCATTCTCATATGAAATATACAATTTCTTAATCCAATCTAAACACATCCCAAACTTTCTTGAATTTCACAATTTCAGAAATCAATTACATCATACTCAAATTTACCCAAAAATACAAACGATGCAAAATCGAACTTGACGCTCTTTCATCCGATCTCCTGCTCGAATACCTGGAGATTGGGGATGAAAGGGGGGTGAGCTCGACGGCTCAGTGGATAA
>JAOSBK010000009.1:2646453-2657470 GCA_027568895.1 Erythroxylum shatona | reverse complement strand
AAAACCCTGAGGTCTCGAGTTCGAGTACCAGAGGGGACAATACCTTTGAGGGTTGTGGTCGCGTGCAAACTTGAGGTATACGGTGCCCAGTTCGCCCCGGTATGCAAAACACGGACCCAACAACTTTTCTTTTGGTCTATAAATCAAATGTTAAAACTTAGAAGCTTCATAAACCTTGAGATGAAAATAATGATTGTGAATAGGAATAAAACTTAGTTATGGTATGATAATTGGAATGATTTTGGTACCCTCCACAATATTGAAAGGAATGAACAATCTCAAGCTCTTAGTTCTCTTAAAGGCTAAAATTAATATTATAATTGAAAATGGAGCATGGAACTACAAATTTAGGGAATTCAATGCTATTATGAATAATAGAACTACACAAAATGGCCATAGCCCCAAAACATTCAATAATAAGTCCTATCTTCACCTTCTTTAACACCCTACTCCTTTGGTGCCTTGGAGAAAGCTTATTTGATTCAAGGATAACACCTTTAAAGCTTCCTTTACCTATAGTTAGACATCAAACAAAGGCTCAACACACTAGAAAAATTGAAAGAGATTTATTTCACTAATACCTTATGCAAACTATATAAAATGGAGCCTAAAACTTTAAATCATCTACTTATATATTGCTATTACTCAAAATCATTTTAAAGCTACACTCTTAATCTTTTTGTGCCTAGTGGTATTAGACCCAATTAACTGGGTTGGAAAACCTTGATGTTATGAATACATATAACAATATCGTTTATAGTCCTGAACACTTGTTGTTGCACAAATTTATGTGTTAAACTGTTTTTGATAAAAGCAAAAGCAACAAGTGCTCGGTGAAGGAATTATTTATTTTGTGGTGCATGGATAATGACATTCAAGTTTGTACAACCACAAATATTTTTAATACCATTATTGCTACTCTAAAAAAGAGAAGCAGTAATCTTGGCATGAGATATTTGGTTACTGTTATTGCTGACTATTATGGTGTCAATTATGATGGACTAACTATTCTTATGCCTAAGTTTCTTAATACTCGTCATTTAACGAGAGCTGAGATCTTGATGTCCCAACATATGGAACTTCGAGGTATCAATGATAAACCTCATGTGTTTAGACTTTGATATTTTGGAAACACTTGGGCTGAGAGACAAGGTTGAGAATCTAGGTAGAAGAATTTAATAGGATAAGTTCATGCATTTTACCTTTGTTGATATTAGGAATTAACCCTTGAATTTTTCACCTCTGTTTATTTTGAATTAAGTAACCCTAAAGAATTTTGGTTTAAATTGTGGGGTCGATCATACGAATTGAACCATCCCATAATCAACCATTGTTGATCAACATGATGATTTTTGTGCCTAGTGGTATTGGACCCAATTACTTGGGTAGGAAAACTTTGATGCTAAGAATACATATAACAATATCATTCGTAGTCCTTAACATTTGTTGTTACACAAATTTATATGTTAAACTATTTTTGATAAAAGCGAAAGCAACACGTGCTCGATGAAGGAATTATTTATTTTGTGCTACATGGATAATGACATTCAAGTTTGCACAACCACATATATTTTTAATACCATTATTGCTACTATAAAAAGGAGAAGCAGTAATCTTGGTATAAGATATTTGGTTACTGCCATTGCTGATTATTATGGTGTCAATTATGATGGACTAACTGTTCTTATGCCTGAGTTGCTTATTACTCGTCATTTAGCGAGAGCTAGGATCTTGACGTCCTAATATATGGAACTTCAAGATATCACTGCTAAATCTCATGTGAAGTGCATGATAGGACAAGCTAGCTCTAGCTCAGCACCACCTCAGCAACAAGTTGAAGAATCAACCAGTGAGGAGTTTGAGGAAGAAGAAGTTGTTAGATGGGAAAAGGTGCTGAATGCAATTTCAGACAACAACAAACTATTAAAGGAGATGGAGCAAGAACAACAAATGATAGCACTGAGATATATGGAGAATTTACAAATACTTCGCCGCTTAAAGCATTTAGATACCGTCTCTAGCACCATCACCACCTCAATTATCGTAACGAGTTCATGCTCTAACCTTTCTCTTTCTCTTTTGTTTTTGTTTTCGTCATTTTTAGTTTCTTTTATGTGTTGTTTGTTCTCCTCATATTGAGGACAATATATAGTCCAAGTGTGGGGAGGTTCGTATTGTTATTGTCATCATGAATGCGAATTTTGTATGTCATGTTGTTAGTTTTGTTTAGGTTAACATGGTGTGTAGCATAAGTGTGAATTGTGTGAATGAGTAAATGCCTATAACTTGATGGAATTAATTTAGCTTTGAACATAGTCTTTAAGCTGTAAAGACATATTAGTTTATGAAATTTTTATTTTAAGTAGCTTTGGTTAAATATGCATGTTAATTAGGATATGACGTTAGTTCGTTCACCTTAGGAAATTTGTTACATACATTTATAATTATAACTCAAATGAATTAGTAGCATCATTAGTAACCTTTCATGAGGACGATTAGCTAAAAGAAATGAGGTAGGCCATGTGAAATGTGAAAAAATGTGTGTGTATCTTTTTAAATAACTAATCCGCTGACCTTCGGGTTATGAATAGAGCTAGTAGCCAGTTGATAATATGATATAGCTGAGTAATTGGGGGACATTCATCACAAATGTTTGCCTTCACGTCAAAAGGCTAGAATGACATTCCAAATAAGCTATAAAATGTGACTTAGTTTAGTAATTAGGGGACATTCATCACAAATGTTTGCTTTCGCGTCAAAAAGACTAGGTCAACATTAAACAAAATGAACAAAAAGGTGTTTTGATAAATAAATCCTACCTATCTTTGAAAATAACAAGAATTTTCAAGAAAAGTTACTTAGTGATAGTTGCAATTTTGATTGAATACGAATTATTAATGTGTGTGTACAAGTGCCTAAGGTGAATGAAGATGATGTTAAGGTCTTTATTAGTATTTATATTCAATCCAAAGTGCTTAGTCATAGATTGCATAAGTTAATATGTTGGAAAAACTTGATTGATTGTTAATCGAAGTTAGATGCCATTATATCATTATTGCATGTGTATGAATGTATGTTATATTGTTTGAGTTTGAGTTTTTGTTTATGTTTTTTTATGTTTTTGCTTGAGGACGAGCAAAAGTTTAAGTGTGAGGATGTTGATAGTTATAGTTCACATTATTTTTTGGTAGGTGTTTTAGTGGGTTTTTAGGTGTTGATTAGATGATTTGTGCATGTTTAGCTTTAAAATTATGTTAATATGATTCTATGTGTATGTTTGTGAGTGTTATATGGTTTAGAGCATGATATTGGACTTTAATTTTTGTGCACTTAAGGTGTTTTGATGTGTTTGTTAGTGTATGAACTCAGATGAAGAAGATTGAAGGAAGATAGAGAAAGCTCGGATAAAAGGCTAAGGTCAAGATTGTGACGTGACACCTTTGTCATAGTTGTGATAGAAAAGAATCACCTAGGGTCATGATTGTGACACTCATGTCATGGTCATGACAGAAGGCAATTTTTACTGGGTCACAATCGTGACAGGTGCTCCCTAGACGTGGGGATCTACTTGTGTTTTGATATTTGGATAGTTTTTTGGACATTTTGACTTATGTAAAACCTAGACTTTACCCTAAATGACCCATGAACTATAGAAAAACATTAAATGACTCAAATTAGAACTAGCCTCCATTTGCCAAATTGAGAAAGAAAATAAGGAAGAGCAAGAAGGAGAGAAGAGAAGAGGATCATCTGCAATTGCTATCCAGCCACTCCAAACCAACCATTTCAAGCTCTTTTATACTTTCTCTTGTTTATTTACTTCATCTTGATGTATAACTTGGGTTTGAGAATGCTGAACATGTTATTAATGATGTTCTAATTTCATTGTGGGATTTATTCTTGAATCATTTTGTGATTTAATTACTTTTAATCTCAATGAAATGTTTGAGTATTGTGATGTTTATGATTTTTACATACTTCGATAATAAATCAAGAGATTGAATCAATGGTAACTTGATTAGATTAGGTAATGAGAATTAACAACCTAATAAATCATCACATAAATATCAAATCGATAATCATACGAAGAAAGATCTTTTGTGAGGACCCAATTATCTAATAGATCACTTAAGAACTAATTGAAGACATAGGCTGTTTTTGTTAATTGAGACATTGCAAAATCAAATTTTCGAAATCAATTAGTGATTATTAATTAGGGTTAAATGATTTAATTTTGAGAGAGAATAATTAAACCTTCGAAAAATCTATGATCGATATCGATTATTTCAAAAGTGATTAAGGTAACAAAATGATGATAGAATGAATCATATGTTCTCATAATTGATTGATATTGTTTATCGCGATATCTCAATTGTCAAGTAATTAGTGCTTTATTTAATTTAATTGTGTTAATTTCAAATTTTTAGTTTCATTCAACTCATACTTGATTACTTAATTTTTTAGTTATTTTTATTTTCATTTAAATCACGTTTTTACAACCTTAGATAAAGTTAGGATTTAATTAATTTTAGCTAATTTTTTTGGGATCAACACCTCAAATTCTACGAGTTACGATCCATATATTTGCAAAATATTGAAGGTTTTATATTAGATAAAACTTACTCAATAACTTTATACAATTTTTCTTTTGTAAATTTTACGGAAAAAATTATTTCAGTCAATTAAACACGTGACGTTACGATCACAAATAAAAAAATTTTGCCGATCGCTCTAAATTTCTCTCAGACAGCAACTCAAATTTTAAATTTAATATAAAAATTCATTTAATTACTAAAACAGAGGCAAAAACTTTTTAAGTTTTGCCACATATCCATAAAGCACACAAACCGATATATTCCAACTAAATGAAAGCAACCTGTCACTATCATACCGTATGATGACGACTTAAATAAATAATTACAGGGTTGTTGAGAAAACTCTGTGCCACAAAAACGCTGAATCTCATTCTCCACCACAAGTAGTCAAAGCCCACTCCATCCCTTTCTTTTGAACAGAGGAAACAAATAACAACCGTTAGCCGACTCAAATTTGGAGTTGCCCAGCCCTGCCCCTGCCCCTGCCCCTGCCCCTGTGAGAGCATGTCAGAATCTTCCTCAGCCACACCTCTCTCGCAAGGTTTTAAATTCTCTCTCTTTTAATTTCCTTTTGGAGGTTGCGTTCCATAAAGTTGTTTATCAAAATTAAGCCCCTCCCCCACCTCATGTAGATGGCCCCCCAAATTCTATCGCTAAACTAAAGCAAGCTAATTTGAAAGATTCTATTCTTACGCCCAGATATTTGTATAAAAAATAATACAATATCGTGGTATAACACTAAAGGGAACAGCTAAACCACAAGATCAATGAATGTTCACAAACCACCGCCACTAAAATTCAATCACTATCTGTGGGCATGGTTCTCTCTTCCTCAGTCATTTTCGACAGCTACACACAAAACCTAAAGTTTAATAAATTGGTTAAGTTTGTACTCTTCTGCTTTACCCCTAGTCCGTTCAAATTCTTCTTAAGATTTTGGCCATTTCCATAATCTGATACTTGAGATTTTTGCTACAAAATGTAAAATTTGCAGAGAAAGTCGTGTATTATTGGTGTCAAAGATGTACATATATACAAGTTATACTCTTAAAGATACTTTCCCTGTGGAAATATCTCCTATAACTACGCAATTCTATACATCATAAGTTAACAGACACACACAAAATGGGTGTTTGGTTGTCGTCCAAAGTTTCAATCCGCGTCTCCGTTACGTTGTTTCTATGGTTTTACCTATTCAACGCTGCTAATGGCGCTGACCCAAAATATGAAACGAGTCAACAAATTTCCATATAAAAGACTATAACTAAACTTGTAAATGTAAATGAAAAGGAAAATCATCTATTCTAAACGAGTACTAAAATTGATAACAAAATCAAACTTCAACAGCTAACAACAGAGATGTGCAACGATTGCAAATGAGTAAGTTTACAATCATATTTTCGAACAAAAATCAACTAAACATCAATACTGTGGTTGTTAGACAAGTCCAATTAAACTTTCTTTTGCCCCCACCAAAACAAAAAACAAAAAAAAACAAAACCATTAACTCTTGCAGCTAGAATTCGCCAACAGATCATCCACGGCTTCAGATTCTCTTTTCGGTTCCTCCTTATCAGATGGATGATATTTCCTGAGAGAGTCCACAACCACCGCAGAACAACAACCGGCCCGGACCGTCCGGTCCATTCCAGTTCTGGGACATTTGAAAGGCCTATACATTTGGTCAAAAAACGTAGCTTCTCCGTCACCGCTTGGACCTCCCTCAGAAAATGGCTGCTTCACATTGCCCTAGCATCAATTTGTAACAGTCGATTTGATTAACTGAAGCTGAAATATGACACGTTGAAGTAGAAAAAAATAAAAGCAGTTTAGTAACATACATGGAGAAAAGAGCGAAGATCTGTTTTCATCGAATCGGCATTCATTGATTCCAACAGGGAACCCTCATTGCTCGTTGAAGAACTACACGACGACGACGATGTTACCGGCGCGGGCGTGACGGACGACCAAGGCACCACCTGATTATCACCTTCTCCGTCCAGATCGCTTTGAAGGTCATTGCCGTCAGAACCGTCGCTCTCTTCTTCCTCTTCGTCATCATCTTCTTCTTCTTCTTCATGTTGTTCCTCACTATTATGCGTACACCGTTCGCAGACGGAGACCGTGCGTCCTAGTTTGACGCCAGTGGCTCTCCACGGAGTGACAGCTTGGCATGTTTGGCAGAGGAGTGCGCGAGAGTGACGCGCCACCAGAAAGTTAGCGTCATGAATTTTGGCGTCACAGTCCCAGCAGAGGCTGGCTTGGTCGGATTCACAGTAGGTTCTCGCGGGAAGCTTGCAGAGCTCGCAAGATTTCATTTTTTGCTATGAAGGAAAGCTGTTAGGATTCTAAGGTTAAAGCTTATACTAATTCAAAAGCTTTTAAAAAAGGTTATCGCTCTCTCTCTCTTTCTCTCCTCGTCAAGAAAGAGGAAGAAATAAAAGCGTGGTCGAGCAAGCTTGGGTGACATACCGAAACAGTCTTACATTTGCTTTCTATTACAAAATTACCTTACGGGACCCGTCTCATTCTATTTCTGGCGTCTTCCCAGTCAAAACCAGCATCAAAGAGATGTTAATAACTTGGAAAGGGAAATCCCGAAGGCAGTGGGAAGAAGTTACTAAAACCGAAATAGTAATTAAAAAGAAAAATAATTGAATGGAACGGGGGGTAATATGGTCCTTCAGATAATGAAAAGAGAGAACAAAATTAAACCGAGCGGTTCTCTGTTCGTTGCTTTGTGCTTTGGTACTTAATACGCAACGCATGCTCTAGGATATTTTCGTCTTCCAGAGTAGTATATACGGTGTCGCTTGGAATTTGGAAGAGTGCCGAAGATTCTGATTCGCTGACGTGGCTGAGTTGGTGACTGGAGTGAGGCCACGCGGGTTTGCGTTTGATACGGAATACCCACCATGCTGGGCCCCGCATAATTGAAGTGTTCATCTTTTGGCCACCGCTCTCGGCTTTTAATTCATCCCGAGGATAAGCATGAATTTTAGTCCACACGCGCTTACGCTTAGCCACCCACGTTCTTTTTGTTTCCGGGTCAACTTAAGTCCTTTTACTCTTATAATCACTGGTTTATTAACTCACTACGAATCTTTTCTTTATTTTTAGATATTTCATTAAAAAACAGTTTTTTTTTTCTTAATTTTGTACTTTATTTTTTATTTTTTAATTATTTATAAAATTATTTACACACTTTTTATCGAAAACTTGCCTTTTCTAAAGAATTTATCTATTAAACAGATGTAATGCTACACATTTTTATACCTTTAAAACTTACATTTTAACAAGATTTTTACTTACACGTTATTGTTATCATCATAGAAAAAAGTTTTATCCATTTCAATTTATAGTCATGAATGATGTAAGCGATCAATAAGTTAAAGAGTGATAGATAACAGAGTTTATATGGTCTATAGATATTTAAATAAAGGCTCATGACACACATTATTCCCTCATAAATTAGAAAGCTCGAATCAATTAGTTAGAGAAGGGAACAAAAACAATAGATCCTTCCACAATACAATCATAACTAGAAGAAACATTAACTCAGTCATTTTCTTAAAGACTTAATAGTGGAGAAGTAGCTACATGCCAAAGTGGCTAAAAAGAGAAGCACTGGAACTCTTTGAGTATGAATGATAATGGACTGACCCATAAACCTAAATTCAGATATTTTCAATGGGTTGACTTACGGGCTGAATTAAGCCTAGACCAGTTTAAGGCCTAATTTTTTAAAGTAAAATGATATCGTTTTGCTTAAAAAAGTTAGGTTTAGGTAACCCAAGCTCGGATTCAATTAAAAAGAAGACGTTATTTTACACTTTTAATTTAAAAAAAATAGCGAGATCGACCCATTGCCATCCCTGACTTCAAGAAACCCTTTGGCTCTAAACCTCCTAGAAGTATTCACTCCAAATGATTAAGAATTGCATTCCTTAAGACATCAGCTCAAATTTAGTTGAATGCTTAATTAAACCTTTTTTAGATTTTGATAGTAAAAATGCCCTCTTTAGTATTAGCTCTAATAAAACCTTAGGACCATATAGCTTTAATGTCGGGTTCTTTTAAGAAACCTGCCCTCTCTTTGGTAAATCCATCATCAAAAGAATGTGAGAATTAAGTGCAAATAGCACTCTTCTTATTAAACTAAACAACATTGACTTCTGTTTGATTCACGGTACCTAATCCTATATCAATTGATCATTATTGACTGATCTCTTGTTGTAATGTAATTTACAAAAATTGTGTTCAAATTGCTTGCTTCTACACTAAAAGCTATTTAAATTTTCTACAAGATAGTTAATCCCTATTAGAGGGCATTCATACTAGGGAGAGCAATAAAGGATAATGTTTTATTAGTCCATGAACTCTTCAGAAGCAATCACAAAGGTAATGAAAACAAGAGTCATACTTTTAATGTGAACTTTAACAAGGCATTTAACTTAGTTAAATGCGATTTCTTGACTAAAATCATGAAAGTCAGGGATTTTCTCATAATTTTATCAGATGGACCTCTCAATGTACTTCCATTATCTCCTATTCTATCATAATTAATGGAGAATCGATTTATTCCTTCAAAGCTTCTAAAGGCCTACTTTAAGGAGATACTCTATCATCATGGTTATTTACCATATGTATAGAGTTGCTCATAAGATTGATTGACCTAAGAAGAGAGAAGGCACGTAGTTTAAAATTCTATTAAGAAAAATTTTATAATTGAAACCCAAACAAAAGCATATTCTTTGTCTTTAAGGGATGCGAGAACCTTGTTCAACTTATTTGCTTCACTACAAAGTTAAATTAAGAGAAGGCTCCATTTAAATGTCTTGGAGTATCTTTTACGACTAATAGTTTTTCCTATAGAGATTGCACCCCTTTGATTAAAAAGTTGTAGAGGAGGCTAAATAATTTATGCAATCATGCTTTATCCATAGACTTCATCTCATCCAATCAATTCTTAGCCACCTTCACTCGTACAGGATCTCACATCTCCATTTACCCCTCAACATCACTAAAGTAATTGAGAAGCTTTTAAGAAATTTTCTTTGGTCAATAAGGGCTCACACTTTTTATAAGCCAATCTTAACTTGTCTAAGGATTGCAAACCTCACAATCAGGGTGGCCTAGGAATAAAGTCAATCAAAGTGATAAATAAAGTGATGGTGAAGTTTACGTGGGAAATACTAGATGACAAAGATTCAATATGGGTGAATTGGATACATGCTTACTACTTAAAAGGAAATAGCATATAGAACGTAAAACCTAAAACAAAAATTGGTTGGACACTCAAGAAGATGTCGGGCCTTAGGAATATGGTGTATAAAGACTTCAAATGTGTAATAGGTAATGGAAAAGAAGCATAGTTCTAGTTTGAAAATTAGTATGAGTTAGGTCTTTTATTCCTACTTCGCAATTATAACACTTTATGAACCTTTTTCCCAGATAACTCTCAAGTGGAAGTGGTTGTTAAGGGAAATAGATGGATCTGTCCTCTCCACTCTAGTAGTGTATTCCCTGAAAATAAAAGAAAGGCTTCCATCTTAAACACCAAAACAAAATAGAGTAAAGCATAACTATGAAGTTTTCATAAATTATTACCTTGAAATATTCTTACCTTCAAAACAGAAAGCTTACTACTCCAAACTAGTCTAGTCAACGTCAAATTTCAAGTACCCAGTGCATAAGGCTCCCTACTTTGTAGGGTCTAGGGAGGGACATAATGTACACAACCTTCCTTTTATATTTTTTACAAAGAGGCTAATTTTGAGAATTGAACTTACGACCTTATAGTCATAATAGAGCAACTTTACCAATTGTTTTAAGGCTCTAGAAAGGCATTAATTCTCTAAAACTTCTTTCATCTTATGGTTGGCCATATTGGGGAAACTCCAGACTAAAGATAAAGATAAACTCAAACTAGATATACTAGACAATTGTTATGTCTTGTGCATCATTGAAGAGGAAACCATTGAGCTTTTTTTCTTCAAATGCTCTTTCTTAGCTTCTTCTTGGCTTAAGCTCCCTAACCTTTTCAACACTTACTGCAACTATCTGGAATGACTTCATATTATAAATGAGTAAAAACTAACAAAGATGTAAGGAGGACCTCTTATTTCTGAAGATGGCCTTTAGTTATTTAGTGTATACATTATAGATTAAAAGGGATCATATGATCTTTTAGGGTTCTTTAATATACATTCTCACCTTTTTTTAACAAAACCATGGACTAGATTTGAGAAGTAATGATATTAAAGTCTGAAGATCTCAAGCGAAGAAGGTATATTTCTTTAACATAGAGGCTAATTTTGTAGCATCCCACTCCCACGAGACCCAAACCAGACATCGACGGTGATATCCGAGTCCGCGACCCGCGAGGGTGGTATGCTAGAGCAGTCAATGCAGTTTAAAAC
>JAOSBK010000009.1:2612019-2623177 GCA_027568895.1 Erythroxylum shatona | reverse complement strand
TGTTTAATTGTTTTGTGTGTATTAACTTCTGGTTTTTGTAGAACTTTACGAAAAAGTTTAAAAGATCTATTCAACCCTCCTTCTAGATCGTTTTCAGAAATGTTACTCTAATCTTTCTAGTGAGTTAGGATCCTATTTCAAGTTTATTGATCCTTACTTTACCCAATAAATATACTAAATTGAAATTAGGTAGATAAGATCTTTATCAATAATATGTTAGGTTATATCTCTATGTTAAAACCTATCTTATATGTCATTTCTAACCTTGTCTTTAAGTTCATATGATCATAAATTTATTTATTCAAATCATATAAATTTAGTTAAATATAACCTATTTTTATAAAACTTAAATATATTCAAGTTAAAGCGGTCTTGAGTTTGTTTAGAAAGCCTACTAATAAACAAAACCTTAGTTTATTCTTATTACAATATAAGACAACAATAATATTCTCAACAGGTGCTTAATATTTTAATAAAGAAATTTAATTTTCAAATGGTCTCATTAATTACAAAAATAACATGTAAAATGTCATAAATATAAACACACATTTTAATATAAATATAAATATAATATATAAAACGTAGTAGTTAATATGAAAATATAATAAAATTAGATGCATAAAATATCAACCTTATTGAATATAATTATTGATATAATATTTAAAGTTTAAAATAATATATTAAATTAGTATAGATAATAACCAAATGTCATATAATAAATTATATTATAGTTATTATAAATATGGGATAAGAATTTTTAATATTTTATTAAAAAATCTGAAAATTGGGGAAAGTGGAAACAACGATAAAGAGTACGGAGGTGGTAGTTTAATTTGAACAAGGTTAAGAGACTTCTTAGGATTTACATGTGGCAAAAACCTAGATTTTTTCCATGGCGATGCAAGTAAAACAAACTCGAACGCTCTTTTCGCTCCAACCATACTCAACTCTTTGAAACTTTCAAACCCTAAACTAAACCATCTCCAAATGTGCAGGAAGATTCAATACCAGAAAAGAAACATAGATATGAAGAAAACACCCACCATTATTGCTATGGAAACCAGGTCTGCCAAGCGCAAGAGGGTTTGGTTTTCAGAAAATGAAGGCCAAAATGGGTTTGATAGGATCAGTGACCTCCCTGATTCTGTTCTCCACGATATTCTCTTCCTTCTTCCCATCAAATCCATTGCTCAGACTAGCGTCTTATCGAAACGTTGGAGATCCCTTTGGTCCTCTTTTCCTGACCTTGATTTCACAACCATAAATCCTTTAACGAGTTCTTCCTTAAAGCAGACTGCAAAAAGATCGTCACATTCTTTGTCATTGGACTTCATACCCCATGTTTTGGCTCTACGTGATAAGAATTCTGATCTTAGGACTCTTCGCTTTCGGTCACGTTTGAGCTTTTCGGGTCTTAATGGATTGATTCGTTGTGCAATTAGGCATAATGTACAAGAGCTTGACGTAGAAGTTGCCACTGAGGATTACTTCAATTTCCCTCGTGGTGTTATTGCGAGCGAAACTCTGCGAGTCTTCAAGTTGAAATCTCGTTATCCAGGTTTTAGATTGCTGCCGTCTTGCGTTATGACAGAAGGGTTCAGATCACTCCACACACTATCTCTCTCGCTTGTCATTTTATATGATCAGTCCTCATTGTTTGATCTCTTTACGGAAACATCATTTCCTCGTCTAAAAAAATTGAGTCTTGACGCTTGTTTTGGGCTGAAACAACTCAAGATTGGCTGTCGAGCCTTGGAAGATTTAACTCTGGAGAATTGCTTCCAGTTACATGGTTTGGACATTGCTTGTGCCAAATTGGAAAAGTTCCGAGTTGCGAGCTGTTTCGATGCCTATTGTGGTAAGAGTTGGGTCAAGGTTGATGCTCCCAGGCTGAGGACTGTTCTGTGGGAATATAATGCCATTACAGATACAAGTTCTTTACAAAACTTGGACTCCTTGCATGAGGCCTCAATTGGCTTCTTCATTCTTCATGACGATGTAAGCCTGGAAAAGCTTCGAAGTGTTTGCGATCTTTTGTCTGGACTTTCTCATGCCCAAAGTTTGACGTTAGAAAGCCAGAGCATCGAGGTATGTCATCTCCATCAATTCAACAATGTCCTTTCATCTCCATCAATTCAACAATTTCCTTTCTACAATTTCCCGCAGAATATATTATAGGCAGTCGAATTTGTAAAACACTTGATCAGTGATAACGTCATAGAAAATCATTTCTCTCTCTTGTACTTAATTTCATGATACAGTGGATATAGCTCTATTCTATTTTATTCTATGTATGCAATATGATAGTCATGACTAGCATGCTCTTACTCCGACAGATATTGTCAAAGATCATCAACTTGGCGCATCTTCTCCAACCGTTTGATAACCTCAAATATTTGGAGTTGCACACCAGTTTCAACAGAAACCATGTTCCAGGATTGGCATTACTGTTTAGAAGCTCTCCAGTATTGCAGACACTCATTCTTAAGATCATCAACAATTACAAGATAGAGAGGCGAGTAAGTATCTTACCTGAGTTTAGTTGATGCAACTGAGAAACTTATTTGTGACTTACAATAACATAAACCACATATCTCACTGTTTTTCAGCTATGGAACAGAGATTTGTGGGATGTATCTACGTGCGAGGAAGAGCAATACTGGGAATCTCAAATACAAACATTAAAACCATTCTTAAACCACCTCAAGGTTGTAAAAATTCATGGGTTTTTAGATTGTGAGAATGAAGTTAGTCTAGCAAAATTTTTGCTCAAGCATGGGAAAGACTTAGAAGAGATGACTCTTTGCACAGCTCCCTGCAATGAGAGAGATCTTCGACGTCAAAAAGTTAGGTCTCAAATGATGGGATTTTCATGGGCTTCTTCTAATGCGAAGATCGCATTTCAATGATGATCTTGTGATCAAATCCTTTAGTGCTTTGTTTATAGAGCCATAATTACAGTACTTTCTTTAATCTCTAGGTGAAGTGGTTATGTTCTATAAAATTCGTCAGCAGTGCAGTTTTAGTCATCTAGCTCGGCTGAGGCTCATAGGACGCAGCGATCTAAGATTACCGTCAATGTGATATGGCCGTGAGCAAGTTTTGGGTCGTGTAAGTTTATTGGTTCTTTGGAGCTATACCAAATCAGCGAATGGATTTTAAATATTAGATTGTAGATGTCAAGATAAGGAAATTTGGAAATAATCATAATTTAAGATCTATGCACGTTTTCAATATTTCTGTAGAGCAAACAAGATAAGGATGAAACTCTCCCTTCTGTTGGGAGATATTTGAGAAATTGGAGGATATGTTTGAATAATTTTATGTCAAAAGCTTGCTAAAACTGAAGGGTTTAGTACTATATTGAGATCGTGTAATCATGATATCAATGGATATGTGGCACATTGTACTCCTAAAAATAACAGAGAAAGAAACACATTACTTTACCCTAGTTGGTCTTTTGTCGTTTACATAATGTAAAATGAAGCTTATATAGGCTTGTCGTTCATATACCCAAATAAACTTCATATCGTGTTGTAGGTCTTCACTCCAGTTTTTCTTGCTCCCGAGAAACTTGACTACTTGGCCTTACTTGCACAAAATTTTATTTTTTTTAATGTTATCTTTACTCGCGAGAATGATAGGAAGATTATTTAACAATACTATATTTTATGTGATTATCATGCATGGTAATGGTTTGGAATGGACCAAATTTCTTAATAGAACTAAATTTGACTTAAAAACTCATCGCGTTTGGACTGTCTAGAGGAACTTTAAAAAAAAGAATTTCAATAGGGTTTTTCAAGCTTTTTTCATATTTTTCTTACATCAAGTTCAGGCTAAACTAAGTTGAGTATCTTGGAGTGTGAGTCTAACTCAAATTCTAATTAACTCAAAGTTTATTTGTTAATTTCAAGTTTGGCCCAAACCAAAATTCCAAATCTAATTACTAAATAAAAGGTGTAATATAATTAGTTTTCACAATCTCAATGATAATAAAATGAGCTTGAATAAGTAATGATTTATGTGGCATTATCAAATGATTTCACCTCTTTTAATTCTTATTCATGATTATGATAATTGTGAAAAAAATATTTAAGAAGGTGGTAAATTAAATTTTTTGAGTTTTAAAACATTAAAATTTTTTATGCAAATTGCTAAGGTATGTTTCATGAAGATTTCATATGAGAGGTAAGATGGGACCAAAGGCTATATACAGATAAACTCCAAGGTAAGTATTGAATTTCAAACAATTCAACGACAAAAGATCATTTAGGGAAGCAAGGCAATATTAAAATGAAAGAAAAAGTATTTTTAAATATTATTAAATTTTATAATTACTATGAGATCATACTTGTGATATTTATATTATATTTATGTATGATTCATAAATTCTTCCAAGTCAGTAGTTTATTAAGACTGGGTATTAAAAAAATGAAAAGATTAGCATATATTGTATTTCTTCCTTATAAAATAAGTTGTTGATCTTATAAACTAAAGTGCAGAGATATTTAAATGTACATGTGAGTGTTTATTAGAGTGTAAGCCCATTTAGGTAATTGAATATGATAATTCTACATAGAACATTACTTTCATATATATGGAAATTTTTATTGTGATAATTTTATAACGACTGACTTTTGATCTTTAAAGTATGTCATATAAGAATTATTATATTTTGATACTACTTATGAAATATACCAATTAAAGGTACCTTAATTCATAATTATTGGATATGAAATGAACTACATGGAGGTGGTTGATTGATCAATATATGAAAATAACTAGGAAGAATGTTTTACTATCCTTGACTAGTATTGATTTGAAAGTTCTTGGCCAAGGTAGAAAAAATATTTGAAATTAAATTTTCAAATAAATAAAAATTATTTAATGGCATCCAAAAGGGAGATAAAATGGGTATTAGGGAATTAAAAAATCTATTTTAACTTAAATAAAATTTTTTGATCAATTTTAAATGGAAATATAAATGAAATGGTAGTTTAGCTCATAAGAGAAAGAATAATCTTAAGAAAGTAAAGAATAGAAATTACAAACTAATTTTATAGTGGTTCAGAAAATAGTTTTTACCTATATTTACTCTTTGACCCACTTTGGTTGGCAGGAAAGTAAAGTGAATTTAAAATCTGATTCGTCAGAAAATAAATCTCTGGAAAGTAAAGATATTCACGTGTTTGGATACCTATAAGAATTCTAACAGGAAAGTTTGGTGGATTCTTATTATAGTATTTGATATACAACAGTATTTCATGGAATGTAACTTAATTTTAACTTGTGTTTCCAATTATATCTCTACAAACTAAATAAAAATTAAAATAGTTAAATAAGGAAAATTATGAACTTAAAGATTATCGATTGAAACTTCTAAGCAAAAATATCCAAAATCCTACTAACAGAAAAGCAATAAGAATAGTTGAAGAGGAGGTAGGGTTTTATAAAAAAGTTGTCGTAGAATTGAGAAAGAAGGAATAGTTGAATTGGCTGGCGTATTTTTAAGATGAAAGTAATATAAATACCAAGGGGGTGCTAGGATTTAGAATCTAAGTAAAATGCTACTACTTTCCCTATATTGGAAAAGTTTTTACTTTCCTAACTACATACAGAAATAAACCAAACATGATAATATAAATTTTAGAAAAAAAGATTACTTTCCCAAGCAAAAATACATGCCAACCAAACAAGGCCTTTATGTTTCTCTTAGGAATTTCAATAAACTCTTCTTTTAACTATGTAAAAACACACCTTCTTATAGCAAACTTTTTTCAAATAAAGAGTAACCCTTATACAACATTCCTTGAAGATGAAGAGAAACATTAATTCTTCTTGGATTAATTTAATGTAAAAAAATTCCCTAAATGATCTTTATAACTTGCATAACCCTTGCTTGCTCACTTTAATATTCTAAGGCTTATAATCACTTCATAATGAATGTATGAATGCTTATGAAGTATTAGAAACTCTTTCAAATGTTTCTTGTAATACCTAAATATCATAAATATGTCCAATAATTGAATGCCCAAGTATTTATAGTCATACTAGTTCCAAATTGTTAGGTACAAAAATTATCCGTTACAATGGCCAGTAACAGTGAAATTGGTTAACTAATGTATCAAACAATATCAATACAAACTCATGATGTCTGAAAATTTTTTATTTCAGACTATATTGGTCAACGATGTTCAATCAATATGTGACATTGATATACCAATGTATAGACCAATTTACCTACAAATTGCCAATACTCGTTTTTGTTAACTTTCAATAGAAATAGTCAAACACACAAAAGCATTGGTCAACAAATACAGCCAAAAATAATACAATGGTCGATCATAAAATAGATTGGTTAACTAATATATTTGAGAATAGATTTTCAATTATTTTTCAAGTTAATTAAATTATCAAACTTATTGTCTTGATAAAATTTTGATTTAAGCACTGCACAAACAATTTCACAAAGAATGTTTTAAGGATCAAGGGTTTTTCCTAATAAAAATATTAGTTCTTCTTGACAATTGAAAAGATTATGTATTGAGTTCAAAATATAATATGTTAATATATCAAAAGCCTTAAAGCATCCAAGTAAATAAGTAAGAGATACAAAAAATTTACAAATGAACTTGTGAACTTATTGTGCCTTGAGCTATCTTCCTCTTAATCCAATCCTGCATTTAAACGAATTTGAAATTTATAAACTTATCTCCATAGTCTCCATAAGGTGTTTCCTAACTTTTAAAACATAAAAAAATAAGTCATTAGTAATAATTATGACTTATTTTCATAAAAACATAGATGAACCTTCTTTGTGTAAACGTTCTCTCCATTTTTATGATGACAAAACATGTTATGATATTTAGAAGATAGTAATAAAATTAACCATTAAGCACATATGATTTTTGTCTCAAAGCAATATGAACATTTGACTCCCCCTTAACTTATGCATCTTGAAAATTATTAATTTTATTAATATCAAATATTAAGAGAAAAATCATTAGGATTTCATATAGTCAAAAAAAAGAAAAGAATTTAAATAGCATAATCATAACTTATAAGGAGATAAACATATTTAAAATTAACTCCTTCATTAATATTAAGAATAAGTATTATGTGAAGTACATCCAATAAGTCAAACTCCTTATAAATATAGCATCCACTCTTGAGCACATATAATATCACTAACTTTATCCCTCTTTTTAGAAGCATCAAAAGGATATTGATTATTTGGAGGAGGAAGGCAAGAGCAAATCAATTTGAGTATGTCCTTGAAGTGATCTTGGAAGGAACTAACTTAACTTTAAATTAAAGTAATCGTATCCTTCAAAGCATCAAAGCAAAAATCTAGTATAGAGTTATGACATGATCTTAAGGTGGTGGCCTCATCATTTGTAGGCAACTTAATAGTATGGATCAAGAGAGGCTCATTATTGCCATCTCCCTATGTGACTTTGCTATGTTTGATAGGATCTAGTCATTTTCCTTCAATCAAATTGTAACCCATATAGTTAAGAATAAGTGCTAACTTGATATTTGTTAAGTTAATTGTTATAAGAGTAATGCCTAAGTATAGGAATACCAAGAATATCATTTATAAGGTAATCCATGATATGAATTTCTACACTTTAAACCTTTGAAAAGATATGGGTGTTATCTTAAATTATATAAGGCTTAAGCTTTTTTATGGAATAATTGATATTATTGCAGCTTACTTGACAAGTATTAGTAAGCAAAGGTTCCACCTTTGACCAATTAAAAGATGAACAAGGCCATAATCCTTAAAGAGGTCTAAGCAAGCATGAGAAATAACTAGATTTTTGTGTAAATCATATAAACCATAATAAAAAATTGAACATACTAAATGTCTTATCCTCATCACATAGTGGAAGTGAAAGAGGAGGTAGAGTGGGAAAATCTCTCTCGATTCCTTTGAGTCCTAGTTAGATTCTAGAGTTTCCTACCTTTAACAGTTATAAAATTACAAGGATAGATGGGAGACTAGTAGACTCTTTAGATATGATAGAAGAGTTTCCTCAAAATTAAGCTATGGAAATAAGAAGGAGACCTACAAAGGCTCCAATATAGATATAAGGATAAAGGATCAGGAAATAGCTTGTAGGGAAAAAATCTTCAATAAAAGTCCAAAATGCCATCTCCCTTAACTTCAATCCATAATCAATATAAAATATATAAAATTCAAATGTTAAAGTGTCATGAAATATACAAAGTGACTAAAAAATTAAAAAATTGGATTAATTTGAGATAAAAATGATCAAAATCAATATAAAAATTTTTAATTGAACCTTTAAATTTTCAGAAAAAATTATTGAAAAGGTTCAATTTGAAAAAAAAATATCTTTAAATATGCCTAATTTGGAAATTTCCAAAATTTTGTCATTATACATAAGATGAAAAAGTCATTTGCAACATAAATTAACAAATTTGACAAAATGAAGTATTAGAATTGCTTTCCCTACTAGAGCTTACTAAAGACTTGGCCTTTAATAAGAAACTTTAGTAAACTAGGATATGGGCAGAGGACCCTATATTGATAGTTCCTTCTCTTTTCGTAGGACTTTTGAACCTTTTTCTTTGTTTCTTATGTGTTTTAATTAGCTTAAATATTTTAGTTTACAATACTTGTTCCTTTAGTTATTTTATTTATTTATTTTATGTTTTTATTTTTAATTATTTTTTTGATTCATTTACTTATTTATTTTTTCTTTTTTTTTATTTATTTACTTTTAGCTAATTATTTTTTAGAATGTGAAGCGATCCTTTGTCTTGTCGCTTATTGATAACCACTTAGAAAATTAACCAAGTAGTTCAAATCTCCTTTTAAGTTCTTGGTTGCTTGCAAAATTTGAAAGTGGTGGCTATAGATTTAGTTATCACATCACCGCCTCTGTCTACATCTAGATCAACTACAAAGACTACGCAATAGTAGTAGCAGTAGAAATGAGTGACTACTGCAATCTCTGTTCTTTATTTTGTGAGCAAAGAGATCTTCTTCCTCATTTCCCAATCTCTATTCTTAAAGATATTGAAACTTTCCTCCTAAGGAAACAAAACTACACACATGCAACAATTTATTTATTTTTTCTCTGTGTGTTTTTCTAGTTAGCTACTATTTAGCTTTTAATGCAGAATCAACTCGTATTGCATTTATTTTGTAACTTTATATTATTGGTCTTCTATCCAGGCTATCTCGCTTTACATTTTAGTTCTTAGTTCTTTTAGGTGGTTATCCTCACTAGCATAGACACCTTCTTCCTTTATCGTTCTTGAATTGTCTTTCTTCTGTTTGTTAGGTCTTGACTTCTCTTTTTAGATATTTCTTTTTTTTTGGGTTTGGTGGATTCATGTTCCAAATCTTGGATTAATAACTTTTTTCTATCTGGATCTAGTCATGAATTGTGTAATCTTTTGTTATTTTCAGTCAACTTCTAGACGTTTCATTGTATGACTTTTGGAAAACCTTGTGCTTTACTTTTTTCTTTGTAGATTCAGAGTGAGCCTCATAATGGAGGAATTTCTAGTGAACGGTGCTAACTACGATAAGAATATACAGAATAGTATATGGTTTCTTACATATATCAGATTGATTTCTTTGTTTCCCTTGTCTAGTTAATTATTATCTCGTAAATTTTTCTTCTCAATTGGAGTTTTAGATTGTGTTTGCTCATGGTTAATTTGTTGCTCTTTGTGTTGAGATGTTAGGGTTTTTTTAAGTCTCCATCAAACCATTAAAAGTTTTAAGTCTTTTATGTTTACAGTTTTTAATATTTTTTATTTTTTAACTATCTAGTACTATGCTTTATCATTATGTTGTAAACAAGTTACCATTATTGATTAAATTTTAGACCATCAAAATTTTGATTTGCTTACGATGTGTGTACTTATGATTTTCATAGTCGCTTAATGCAGTGCATATTTTTTGGATTTAAGATCAAACTTTGTTTCTTTTCTTGAGTAATATTATAGTTGTTTAGGGACCTATTAGGCTTGTCTTCTATAACTTATGTTGGGTATTAAGATAGGAGTGGTGACTTTGACTTCGATGATAGAGTAAGAGCTAGTCCTTTATTGAGTTTTGGGTTTCTGAGGAGAGAAGATGTTGACAAAATAAGGATAGGTTCTTAGGTCTTTGGGACCCTTATGGTAAAGTTTTTATAATTAGTGTGGATTTTGGACAAATATAAAATTCATATAGCATGCATTTAGGAGACAAAGTAGATGGGAGATAAACCAAAAGAGATTAATATATTCAAACTTTGGTATTCAAGATGCTAGAGATGATAGAATGCAGTAGGTATCTTGGTTATCAAGGACCTCATACATCATGTTATGAGAGTAAAAAGGAGTAATGATAGAATTATATCCTTAAATATTGTAGTGAAAGGTTTCATTTTTAGTGTGGTGTGTGCTAATACAACTTAAATAAGGTTGGATGAACAACTTAAACTTCAATTTTAGGAAGAACCTGATGAGATGATTCAGTAGATCCCCTATGACAAGAAAGTTATTTTAGAAAGAGACTTTAATGGTCATATAGGGGTAACCTCATACAGATATTCATAGACTCATGGGAGTTTTGGGTACAGTGATAAGAATGATAGTGGTACTGCTTTATTTGATCTTATAGTAGCATTTGACTTGGTGATAGACAACTCTTTTTCAAGAAAAATGAGGAGAACTTGGTGACTTTTAAGAGCAAAACAATGAAAACTCAAATTGACTACTTCCTTATAAGGCTTAGCGATCGACCAAATTGCAAGGATTACAAGGTGACACCTAATGCTTACTTATCAAATCATCATAGATTATTAGTTATGGATATTATAATTAAGGTTTAGAGGAATAAGAGAGGTCCTAAGAGGTACATAAGAATTAGATGGTGGAATCTAAAAGGAGATACGGTGGAACAACTTATGGAAAAAGTAATATACAAAGAAGAATGGAAATTAGAAGCAGATACTAAACATATGTGGGAGAGAGTAGCAACTTTTCTAAAGAATACAATTAAAGAGATCTTGGGTGATTATAAAGGGCCTATGAGTAGTAAGATGGAGTTCTAGTGGTGGAATGAAGATGTGTGTGTGTGTGTGTGTGTGTGTGTGTGTGTGTGTCAGTGTATTTGACACACACA
>JAOSBK010000009.1:2548745-2566231 GCA_027568895.1 Erythroxylum shatona | reverse complement strand
AGCAAAAACATATCAAATCACATTGATAAATTTTTTCCTTCCACAGACATATTCAGCAACATCTCATGAGCAAATCTGGCAAGGAAAATTTTGAAAACAGTATCTCTATACTAATTTCAAATTCAACACAATCAGAATGCACAACTGTCATAACCAATCGGCAACATCACACATGTTATGATTTCTCCTTTATACGGCACACAAGTGACTCTAATATTACTGTAGGAAAATCCCTGTGCGTGCATCATATACACGCGGTTCGAAAAACAAAAAAAATTATTCCAGAACTTTCCCGAAATCTAGGATCTATGTGCCTATATAAAGAAATATCATAAAACCTAGCTGAATATTCCCAATTTACATACATGTTCATAACATATATATATATATATAGGAATTCATGACATTTACATAAATCAATCATTCATATAATAACAATGTATCTTGTGTGTAATCTCCTTCGTTCTTCAATCTTGTACTTGTCGGGTTGTCGCAAACCACAATGACCAAAATAGATCGTCTCTAACGATATCCACACAGAGATCAAAGAAACTAACTGAATCAAACGCTTTGATCTAGAAATGGCTATAATAAAGACAAGAATGTTAACTCTCTTCTTTGTTCTATGGAGAATAAAACCATGAAAGAGAATGAAGAGAAAGAAGAGGAGAATGACAATAAATGCATAACTTTTATCATTTGAAGACAATAAATGCACAACTTTAAAAAAATCTCTCTTCTTTTTTCACGTTACACATATCTTTTATATATATATGAGGTGGTCCAGTCACATTGGGGTCGGTCTTATCGAATTTTAGGTGTGAAAAATACCGGAGACCTGTTTTAACAATATTGATATGGCGATCTCATCGGGACATATCTCAATCTCATCGAGATCTATTTGATTCTATTGCTTTCCATATACGAATGAGATGTAATATTAAACTCTTCTCTTCTATCTCATTCCATTTAATTTCATTATAAAATCTCCTCTCAAACGATGACTTCCAACTAAACATACCCTAAATGATTTCATCCATTCAATTTTTGAAATCATTCAATTTTTGTGAGTCTCATTTATTGAATGGATTGATTTGTAAACAATCAAGAACGTAGTAATGCGAACTTGTAATCTGGTCCATGACTTTGTATCTCTTAATTGTACTAGTGAAAAAGCACGAGTCAAATGGCACTGAAGTTGTGCCGTTTTAAGGATCGCCATTCCTATCTGGAAATTCATAGTCAAGCATCTTTCCATTTCCATTTTCGTTTCCAATTCCTTCGTGGGACAGACAGGCTAAACATAGTCTTAGTCCAAATATTTGCAGTAGTAATCATCGCTTGACTTGTTGCATTAACATCGGGGAGTTCCTTCTTTTGTTATTACAATACATATACAGCTCTTTGGCCTTTTCTCTTCTTCCAAGAGAGATCTTAGTAAGCAAGAATCCAGATCCAAACAGTATAATTGCTTAAGATCCTTCTATTTGCTTTCTTCAAGGTCAATCGATGGTCAAAAGATGGATCTGGTTTTCCCTTATTCACCGTAGTTTTTTTCTTTTGCACAAAGAATCAACCTTTTTTTTCCTACTCAAAAACACATACAAAGATGTGACAAGTTAACAGCACAATAATCAAATTCCAAATTCTATTCACAGTATCCTCATATGCTACACTAATCTCATGTAATGTTGTTGTATAACGCTCAATCCTTCCTGTTCTATCCCTACTTTCCACAAGGTACAGAAATGAGATGATACTGATTAATCATAACATCCTCACTGACCACCATTGTTAGTCGCATCTCTTTTCTTCGTTACTCGAATGTAGGCAAAAACAGCCGCAAAAATGACAGTGACAAGGCCGCCAATGATGACACCACCACCGGCAACTGACTTATCTGATGAATGATGCTTTCCTAGCCGCCTGATTGCCGGGGCTTCAGCTTCATTTTCAACTTCTCTCGACCACGATGACTGCGAAGGACTCAACGCCGGTGGTACAGTAACTCCTGCCACCGTCCCAGTTTGCTCCATAACATCAGATGGGTTGGTTTCAGATTTAACAGGAACTGTTCGCACCAACAGGATCAGGGCAATCGTGATCAAGCAAGCAAAACCAAATCTAGCCATGATTCAAGGCTAGAGGACGTCGAGTAACAAAACTTTCTATTTGAATGCTTCCTTAGACTGAAAACTGACCGAGTTAAGAAACAACGGAAGACTGAAGTAACAATGGAATGGAGGGATTTATATAGAGAGTGAGAGGAGCGAGAGGGTCGGAATATTTGCTGTAAGCGTGTGTTTTTGTGGCTCGAAACATCAGTGAAGCATCAAGTGACGTAAATGCCATGTGTATTGAAGAGGGGGAGAGTGGAGAACAGCTGAGTTTGCCTTTGGCATTGGAAGATGCGAAAGTAAAGTGCCATCTGTGTATTTAGGTATGAAAATGGACAATAAAGAGAATACAGCTGTCTGTCAACGTTGGGCTCTTGTTCACGGAGATTGAAGCAAGAGGGATCTTTCCTGTGAATCCAGAGTCAAAGGATTCGACTTTACTAAAACAATCTATTTGTTTTAAAGATTAAAAATAAACTTACTTTCTTTTTCCACCGTATAATTAATTAAGCATTACAAACAAAAAAGATAATATTTTGTGTGAATTATACTAATATTTCAGGCATTTTGGGTAGCCTAATTTGAAGGTGGCTGTGGCCGCAAAAGTTAGAGAGACGGTTGGGTCTAATGCCAAATTGCATTCAAAGCATTATAGTTCAGCTATTCTTATCATGTATTTATAACTGGATCCCATGTTGCCGTCACACCCTGAATACATACGAAACCTGTCGGCGATTTTAGTCCACCACCCAAAGCTAAGGCCAATGCCAACTTATATAGTTTTCAGACCAAAGAAAGCGAACAACAAGTAATTTAATTGATAAAGAATGCATATTCCGACACCTGGCTCTAGCTCTGGAAATGATATTGGAAAAGGTGGGTTGGATTCGAGACAAAAGCTGCATGGGTTTCAATATGTTTACACGGGACTTCTCAAAGTCGGCACTGGAAATTTGATTCGTCATGCAAAGGTCGGTCTGGATCTAAGACCAACAAGCGAACCATTAATTATATATATTCATAAACCAGAAGCCTCCCAGCAGAATCCATAGCACAATATCCCAGCAACCTAACCAAGTTCCTGTGATGAGTCTCCCTGTTACTGACATCTTAGCGTAGAACCCCTTTCGACCTTAACTTCTCTGTTTTCATTGCTACAATAATTCTCTTCTTTTTGTACAAAATGCCTTTGTAAACACTCCCAAATTCTCCTTTTCTCGACTCTTCTTTAAAGCTTTTGGTACAGTCCCTTATACGGAAATCAAATACAAATATATATACACTTGAATATGATTTGTTTATTGGAATTTTTAAATCTTTTTGGTAGTTATTATTTACGACTTTTGTAAAGATAAGAGTAAGAAAATCAAATTTGATATAAATCAAAGAACTAAAGAAATTCAATAAAAGATCTAGTTAAATACATTGAAATCTAATAAAGCAAATAAGTCTTTCGTTTACGCATTAGGTTTGTGATGGGGCAACCTCATAAAGTTATAAATAATTGCTAAAGTTTCCCACAACATGCTTAAATAAGTTGGTAGACATATAGATTCTTTGACCTATTGAAAGGTTTACACATTAAAATGTATGCAAAAAGATGTATGGAATAAGCACTTAACGCCGATAATATCTTTCATCTACTAGTTAGCTATCTAGAATAAGCTTTCTACAGCGGACCGAATTCCATATACCCAAACAAATAACAACTGTTATGTGCTCCATACAGAGTGAATCTTACAACCATCTCTTTTTAAATGTCCTTTTAACAAAGCAATATGGGATTATGTCACTGCTTGTTGTTATTGGATAAATCCAGGAATAACCATTTTGGAGATTACAAATGGACTCTCTGCGCAATTACTAATCCACATCATTGTCATGGTCGTTTTTATTTACAAGTTATGGAGGGAGCGGAATCTCCGACGATTCAAGCATCAATCATCCACTAAAGAGTGCTTGATATCCTTAATTTTAGCAGAGATTCAGGAGATCATTATGACTAAGAAGCTACAACAAGGATGCAGACCAATTGTACGCTCCTCTTTACGTATTTAAGGATCTACTTGGAAAGCAGCTCGTCTTAGCACATCTTCTAGTGGGGCTGCCAAGACGCCACTGAACTAATCTAATTGCCGCATATAATTTCACTTATTACTAAAGTTCCAACGCTATCGCGTTCTGTTTCCTTACGTTGTTCTACTAATATGACTGGATAGGTTTTCTTTCTTTTGTAGTTTCGGTCTATACCTAGAACTCTCTTGTATTTGTAACTTATCCTATTTCATTTAATCAATTTTCTTTTTCAAAAAAAAAGTTGCAGTAGCTTGTTCATCCATCAGGAAGCTTTCAAATAATCCAACAACTTGTTCAAGTTATTTGACAACTTGTTCAAGTTGCTTAACAACTTGTTTAATGATAAATGGATAGTAGAACAGGTAATTTTCACATTATTTCTATTTATACAAATTAATGGTTGATATAATTAAAGTTTGTGTTATATCTAACACATATATTATAGCAGTTCTATGATCGTTTGAATTTGAACAGAGATTTTCAAGTTTCTCTATAAGGAAATCAAATAAATTAATTTATTTTACTTTTATAAACTGCATATATGTTGTTTGGGTTAGTTTTTGTACAACTATTGCAGGAAAAATGAGAGAAAATGGAGTTTGGATGATTTTCTAACAAAAAGTCACAAAAATCTAGTGAATATCATAAAAAATAGTGGTCAAAAATTGCTTTTTCCAACGATTAGAAACAACACACTAGGACACTCCAACGTTAATGTGTGCATCACACTACATCAAAAAATTGATGCATACAATTCACCAGCATTGGAAACATGTGTTATGACACACTTACCATAAGATGTTGGGAACATCTGTGCATTAGGCGTGTGTGCCTTACAAGCTATAAGGCAGTTGTCACATCTAAAGAGAACATGTGTCATATGCGTCATAAAGGTGTCTGTGCATCTAAGCACATCTAGCACATGAAAAACATATGTAAAGAAGGAAAAATGCACTCCTGTGTGCATTAAGCACATCTTCTGTATACATCTTATGCATCCAGTAAGTGTGAGGCTTACGTATGTAGTGCACTCGCCATCTAACCATATGCAATTTTGACATCAGCACACATAAAATGTTTCCTCAAGTAATTTTATGACATATTTGGGTCAAGTGAATTCATAAAGTGATTTTAAAAAAATGTATAGATTTATTATATTAGTAATAAATAAAGTTAACTCCATAAATGTTTTAACAAAGTTAACAAAGCCAAGGTTAAGCTAATTTTTATACAATTAACTTGAAATATATGAGATTCATATTGGTATGATATCTCATACGATTGATTTACTGTTATGTACTGCATGATTATCATTTTAATGAGATTTTTTGTGATGAATTCTTAAATAGAATTGTTGATAATATTTTACAGTACTATTATATGACATGAGAAAGTGCATGAGGATTTTGCATTGATTAGGGATAATTTGTAGTATATTTATGCACATACAGGTAAATGTAATGCTTATGAAATAGTTTAAGTACTAATGACAATGTAGTCACTATAGTGGATTTTCAAGTTAGCATTTGAATTGTTTCATTTGCATGTTGGGAGATGGTCGTATATTTGGTTATTCTTCTCATAGGTATTGAACTTACATGAGACTTTAATATGTGTATAAAGGCCTATACAACCTAGGAAAGCTCAATTAGAATGTGTTACTTGACTATAAAGAGATTGAACCTAGAGAATATGCTAAGTGTACTTCTAAAAATCAATATAGCTAGATATTTTCTCAACAATATGTCTTAAAGGTAAAAGGTATCTTCAAATATTGAAATAGGTATCAAAATGAAAAAAAAAACTATATTATGTGAGATACATTGGAGTAAGGGGAGTAAGGGAATGCATCATTAGGATAGTCCACCTCTAAAGTAAGTTAAAGGCTTTAAATATTTTATTAGTCTATAATGGCACCCAAAATGATGGGTGAATTAGGTGTTTATAAAAATTAACAATTTTTCTAACCAATGAACTTAATTTAACAACAGTTAATGTGTGTGTGTGTGTGTGTGTGTGTGTGTGAATAAATGGATTGTCTAACATAAAACAATCAAACAATTGAATAATAATTTAAAAAGGATATGGAAAAGAGAATACAAATCGATTTATAGTGGTTCAATAAACAAACAACCCTTGCCTACATCTACTCCCAAGACTCTTATTATAATTCTACTTTAGTTCTTTTTTCAAGGTGAAAAATAACCTTTGTACAATCTTTCTCATAAAGAGGAACCCTTAGGAAGGACAATAGGCTGGGTTGAGCTTGGGCTGCCTTGCTCAACTCGTTTTTTATCATTTTTCAAAGAAATTTTAGAAAACAACGTCATTTTGTCACTTTCGGTTGGGCCACAGGCTAGGCTAGGCCTGGTCCACAGCCTTGGCTCGTATGTGACCCACAGGCCAGTCTGGTTAAGAAGCCTCATTCTATGGCCTAGTCGACTTGGGTCAGGCGGTCTCGAGGCAGATTGCCATCCTTAGGAACCCTTCTTATAATCTTCTTCTAAGATAAAGGGGAATCTTAATACTACTACTACTAAGTACAATATTCAACACCTCAATAAAAGATTAAAACTCAAAATTATCTCACTTATTCATTTAATAATTCCAAACAAGCTCACTCACATATGTATGAGGTAATGATGTTCAAATGATTAAAAAATACTTTTAAATGCATGTAAAATACACCTAAATGTTTCTTTATGCTAAAACTAATAAGAAAACACTTATTTATAATATTTTAGGATTATTCCTAGTCATTGGAGCCATAACTAGTAGTTATAATGGTTATATGTAGAGCACTGCTACATTGGCCAACCAGTATGCATTAAAGACATCAAATTCACTAGTCATTAGAACATTGGTAGACCAACAGGTATATTTGGTTAACCAATATGACATATTAGTTAACTAATACATCAACTAATGTTATAGCAAACTTATGGTACATCAAATTTAATAACTTCAACCTATATTAGCCAACCACTAACCCATATAGGCTAACCAATCACTCTAAAAACATTATCTTAATAACATTAAATGCTTAAAACTAGTTTGATTGATCCAATTATGATTTAAACACTTCCAAAAACATTTCCTAAAGAGTGCTTGAAATATTAAGAGATTTTTTATTAAAATTAAAAGCTTAAACGGCTTTTAATAGCTTTTGATGAGCGTAAAGACTCATGCAATAAAGTGAAATGAAATTTTTATGCAAGGTAAGCCATCAAGTTAACAAAGTGACATTACAGTTAACATTAGAAACTAAAGAGTGACCTTGATAAACCTTGAACTTATTTTATTCTTGGTTTGATCTTCAATTCAACATTTGTAAACTTCAACTTCTCTTTTTTAACTTCATAAGCTATCTTCTTGAATTTGCGACTTGATTTTGTTCTTAAATTCCTTTTCATCAAAATAATAAACTCATTAGTAGTAATTCTATTTTTTTATGATTAAACCACCTATTGGAATCTCCCTTAGTTTAACAATTTTTATTCTTGATGCTTTTATAATGCATCAAGCTCTAAATACTCTTTCTTCAAAGTTTGCTATTCGAGTTACTATATACAATTCTCAAGATGAGGCTTAGGATATAAAGTCCCTGATTATTTTATGTTGATGAGGAGGAGAAGATGAAAATACCAGTCAAACAAATTTGATAGCAACCAAAGGGAACGCAAAGTCAAGCCTAAGAAATTCAAAGGTATGTGTTCTAATTTCCTCCACCTAAAGATAGTAGTTAGTCTAGTACAACTAAAAGTCATAAAGACGTCGTGAGGAGTATGAGTATAAGATGTTTCTTCTATAAAAAGAAGCGATATAAGAAGTTAAATTTCCAAAGATACAAAAATTGAATGTAAAGATAAGAATTGTCAGGTAACTTCTTGGCTTATACGAGATATGAATCTAATATTACTATAGCCACATCAAGGGCTTGGTGTCTAGATAGTAAAGCTTCTAACCATGTTGCCTTTACAATGTAGGGATTCATACTAAAGATAAAACTGAATAGGGAGTAGACAAAACTAGTTATGGGAAATAATGAAGAAGTCAATGTTGTCTCATTGGGAGATGTTTGTTTGAACCTAGATAAAAGATTCAAACTTGTATTGTAAAATGTTTTCTATATGTTCTTTTTCAGGCATAATTTGATTTTTGTTTTTAATTTAGTAAAGAGGGTTATAGTTTTGTAATTGAAAATCATGTTGTAAAGTTATTTTTTAATGCAAAATATGTGGGTACAACCTTCTTATCATATGGTTTATATATAATATGTCTAACTTTTGATGAGAAATATGCCTTTTCATATATTGATGAACATGTTACTAGTAAAAAACCTCTGGTAAAGGAAAAAATCATATGTGTTGTGACATAAGAGATTAGGTCACTTTTTAAATATAAAAGTTGAAATATTGATAAAGGATAACATTCTTCTAGGATTTTGACTATTCAGAAACATGTGTTAATTATTGCAAGAGAAAGTTTACCAAAATAAAGAAAACGAGGTCAAATAATACTTTTGGCCTTTTATAAATCAAACATACCGACACGCTTGACCACTATATGTCTATAATATGTAACTCAAGATATTTTTGACATTTATCAATTCTTATTCCTATTAGGCTTATATGGTTATACTTAGAAAAAGTTTAAAGTTCTTAATGAATTTAAAATTTTTAAAACTAAGGTTGAGAACCAATTAAGAAAGTCAGATCAAGATTATTAGATCTGACCATGGAGGAAAGTATTATATAGATATGGGGATTTTAGACAAGAAAAGGATATGTTTGCCAAGTACTTAAAATCCTATAGAGTAGTGGTTCAATTCACTATGTCAAGTATTTTTTAGCAAAACGGTGTGATCGAAAGATGAAATCACACTTTCAATGATATGATGAGATTCATGCAAGCAAGATTAACCTACCTGATTATCTTTGAGGTGAGGCTATATAGAATGCTATATATATGCTTAATAAGATTTTGAGCAAATCAATACTGAAGACATCTTTTAAAGTATAAAAGGGTAGCAACCTGGCCTTACACATGCATATATAAGGTTACCTTATTGAGGTATGTTTATATAATTCTAACAAGGATAAACTGCATTCGTGTTTTACTCATTATTATTTTATAAAATATCTTAACCACTTTAAATGGTATAGATTGATCATTGACACCCACGAGGTATACTGAGGACCTTGACTACATCGAGAGCGATCAATGGATCGGAGCTCCCACTCTCAACTCGAGTGACTGAAGTCATACTTAATGATAATTGGAGATTGAATGAGGTTTCTATGGACATCATAAGGCACCTTGACCTACCCGGGTCTGCCCCTAATACCTCCCTTCTCGACTGTCTGGAATGGTTAGCTAGCCCCACTAAAAGGTATACCAATGTTTCAACCTACCAAGTCTTGCGCCCCCTTACCGAATGTTCCTTGGTACAAGCTGGTCTGGTCCAAATATAGTCAACCTTGATTCTCTTTTAATTTATGGCTAGCCTTCCTAAAAGGTTGCAAACTAGGGACAAACTGCCCTACCTAAACACCCCCAATCATTGTTCTCTGTGCATCGCTGCTAATGAATCCATAGACCACTTATTCTTTGATTGCCCATTCTCTAAAACAATTTGGGACCAATACCTCACCCACTTCCAGTTGCCCATCCTTACCCAATCTAACCTTTCAACAATCGTCTTATGGTATAGAAGTGCTTCCAGTACCGGGCTTTCGACCTTACCTTATTTCCCTCTCCTACTATGCACTACCGTGTACCTACTATGGATTGAACGTAATGCTAGAACCTTCAAGAATGAAGCCATGGATGTGGAGCGAGTGTATCTCCGAGTAATCTCCCACGTTAGGAAGCTTCTTAGCCTATTCACTGAGGGGAGGTAATTATATTATTGTTGGTTTTCACTAACTTTGCAGGTTGGGTTCTTAGTCTATTCACAGACAAATTCGAAGGATCAACACTGTCTCTTCCTCGTGGCAATCTTCTTCAAGGCCACACTATCAACGGTTCCTCCAGTTGTCTCCGATGAAGGTCGTCCATAGGGTAAAGGATGCTTTCAATTCCGTATCTCCTTGGTTTGCCTCTTGTGGATTGAGTATCCGCTAGCTTGGCGCCCCTATTAATTCCTCTTTGGTTTGATTCTGTTTGCGTTTTGTTCTCTGTTGTTGAGTAGTTGTGGGAGTTTCCCTCTTTTGATGCAGGAAGTTTAAAGAGTAGTGCTTGGTTTGTAGTGTGGATTGTTGCTATGTATCAGCTTATTGTGTCCTCTGAGGCACTTGTGTAAGAACTCATTGTACATATCTTGATTTCTTTTATTAATTTTATCTAATTTACCAAAAAAAAAGTTTCTAAAGCACAATATTTATTATGAAGGTAGTACTTCTCATTCAATCAAAACTAGTAGATTTGGATCTACGTACCTATACTAATACAACTTTAGGAATCCACATAGGTATAGACTAATGTTCCTGAGGTATATAATCATGTTGAATCAATTCGGTTAAAAAGATCCCCTTGAGTGAGGAGACTTGTGATACTATTTTGTTACATAGTCTATTTGGGTGAACAAGACTATGATATTGCACATATAGTGTATCCAATTACTCTTATATAAGTTATTTTTAGACCTCATGCACACTTATAGTTGGAAGCTATAAGGGACGAAATGCAATCTATAAAACATATCAAGTCTAGGAGCTTATGGATTTACCTTATAAATGTAAGCCTGTTGGCTATAAATTTGTTTATAAGACCAAAAAGGACCCATAGGATAAGGTTAAATAGTTTAAGTTCATGTTAGTTGCCTTAGGATTCACTCAAAGAGAAGGTATTAACTTAATGTTAGCTGTTCTCTTGTGTCTTCCAATGATGTGTTTAAAATGATTATGGTAATTTTAAGAGGGCTATATAAAGCTATTCAAGATCATAATAAGATTAACATGGTTCGTAAAAATTAAGGAAATCCATTTATGGTTTAGAATAAGCTTCCACAATGGTATCTAAAGTTTGATGAGGTTATTATCTCATATAACTTTGTGAAAATAAATTTTAAAGGTGCTTATATTACAAGGTAAGGGGAAGTAAGGTTATCTTTCTATCTTATATGTAGATGATATCTTTCACGCATCAAACAACTTAATCATGTTGTATAAAGTTAAGCAACTTTTGGCTAAGCATTTTGATATGGAGGATCTTGGCGAAGTATCTTTTACCCTAGGTATTTAGGTTCATTAAGACAAATGTTAAAACTTATCAAGTCTCTCACAAAGTGCATACATTGAGAGTGCATTTCAAAGGTTTAATATTGTTGATTGTAAACTTGTTGCAACATCTATCTACTAATTAAGAGGTCATCTTTAGCATAGTGTCTAAAGAATGATATTAAGAGACAGGCTATGGCAAATTTCCCCTATTATAGTGTAGTCGGAGCCTCATATATGCTCAAGTATGCACTAGACGCTATATTGCATTCATTATTGAACTATTTGGTAGATATTTGGCTAACCTAGGAATAGATTACTGGAATGGAGTTAAATGGTTTTTAAGATACCTTAAAGGAACTAAAGATTATATATTGGTTTCATGTCATATATGAAATATGCATTTGATATTTTATGGTATTAAAAGCCTTACAAGATCCAGTGATGGACTTTGATCTTTAAATTGAATGTTTTTTGCTAATTAATCATTACATTGATTTTCTTAGCCAATTTTACTATTTTTACTTTTAATATAACTACTGTAATTAATATTTATCTTAGGGGAGAATGTTGGAAATTTTAAATTCCTTTTTAGATAATTATTAATTAAGCCTAAGAAAATCAATTTTGAACCAAATTAAAGATAATAAAAAGGTTCAATAAAAGATCTGGTTAAACGAATTGAAGTTTTTTAAGAAAAATGAGTCTTTATCAATATGAGTCAGTTATTTATTGAGCTTGTCATAGAGAGGCTCAATAAAGTTACTATAAATAGCTACTAAGGTATAATATTGTTTGCTTAAATAAGTTTGTAAACATATATATTCCCTGGCTTATTAACAGGCTTACACATTGAAATAGGCATATAAAGATGTTACTAATATAAAAATGACCGAGTTTCATAAAATTTGATCAAAAGTTACAATTGGTTATTCATTAGTCAAGGAGCTTGTTCAAATAATCCAACAATTTGTTCAAGTTAATCGTTAGCTCGTTCATCGGGAGATAGACAACAAAACCTATAATTTTTTGCATAATCTCCTTTTATACATATTCATGATTAATCAAGGGTCAATCCCTAAGGTTTGTGTTGTATACAATATTGTTGTCCACATAATAGTTATATTATGCTATGCAACTTTGACCAATCAAATTCTAAGGGCACACTTGCCGCCACCACCTTGGTGGTAGAAACCGAATGCTAATAGGCCCAAAGGGGATAGGCACAAAGGGGGGTTTGAATTGGGGAATTCAAAGATGGGTTCAAACTTCTTTTTAATTATCTTAATTTTTAAATGATACGTGTTTGCATGCAAAGTGACAAGCTTACGTGGCTGTTTGAGTTAGCACTATTAACAAAGGAGTGAATAAGAGAGCTAATTCTTTTTGCAACAAATTAAAAGATTGAGCATTTTGAACGATAGAAGGCATGACAATTAGGTCTGGATCAGTCCGAAGAAACCTGACCCTACCCGAGTTGACAAGGCTACCGGTTGGGCCTCAGTCTCAGCTTGAGCTCAAGTTGTCTAGGCCCAAAGCCTAACCGAGAGTGACAAAATGATACTATTTTTAAAATTTTTATTAAAAAAATTATTTTTATCAAAACGACGCTATTTTTTAAATTTTGCATACTTTCTACATTTAACCTTAGATGGTCCATTGTGTATAGATAGTCCATTGTGTATTGTTTTTGCTGGTGACGACTAAAACAGAAATGTCACTGGCTGATTTATTGTTATATGAACATAATTTATTGTTAGATGAACAATTATTCTTCAACCAATAAAATAAAAAATCTAAAATTTTTAATTTATTATATTTTTAATAATGTAATTATTAAATTTAAATATATTTTAAGTAATGAATAATTAATTTTCACTGAGAAATAAATACAAATCATAAAATTTTATTTTAGATTCTAAAATATAATAGTAAATGAATTCCCGGTATCAAACTCACTAAACGATTTCAGTGTTTAGATAAGAAAGCATGCTGTGAATGCTTTCAATTCAGAAGCCCAAAACAAAAAATAGCATGCGGAATTATATTCATGACCCATCAAACCACGGGTCAAACTATTTTTGAAAGCCCAGTTTGTGTTATATTACAATTCAAGATTAAAAATATGAATCTATCTTTAAGATTTTTTTATGAAAATTCAAATAATTTTTATAATTTACAAATTTATAAATTATTTATGTTCATCTGTAAAAAAAACTTTTACAAATATAATAGAGTTAAATTCCACAAAAAGTAAAAATAAAAATTATTTATATAATTTTAACAATTAATTTATAAATTTATAAAAAAATTTAAGTATTTATTTAAATTTGTATAAATTAATCAATACATTTTTCCTCATATTTTCTCCTTGTAAAAGCCTACACCTCTTCCAAATGTTTCTCTTTGAGTAAAATTGTATATACTTTCTCCCAATGTTCACTAAACACTAAGTCATAACTCATGATCATTAATTCTCATTTAATTGTTAAAAATATAATTTTTAGTTTAATATTTATAACTCAGTCAAACTTTAATTATTCATATGAATACATCTGTCATATAGTTTAAACCTATTTGTTCCAACTATATTTTCGGTTTTATGTTTTTGTTTTTAAATTTAGTTAAAAAAGTTTGCTTAAGTTTTTTTTTCTATTTTTAGTTTTGCTTTCCTCCGGTTCTTAAATTTTAGGAAAACCACAAAAGGTGATTGTTGTTTTCCTTTTGTAGATTTTTTCATAATTTGATTTACTATCAACTAAATATATATTATTTTATTATTTAATATATTAATTATTAATAAGAATTATGAATATTTTATTTTTACTTAATAATTTATTTAATTTCTGTAATTGAATTAAATTAAATTAATATATTAATAAATATTGATAATTTATTAATAAATATTAGATAAGAGATTAAAATAAATTTAATTAATTAAAAATAATTTATCTTTAATTTTTATCTAATATGTAACTATCATCAGTAGCAAAAATATAATTATTCTAACATTTATAAGCAAATATGATTTTGTTTTTATTTGAAAGAAAAACAAAAACTTAAAATATAAAACAAAAACTAAAAATTATAATAGAAATTTTTTCTTAGAATCAAATTAAGAAGTTGTCTTGTAAAACACTAAAACATAAAGGAAAATATCTTCATTTAGTTATGGACAAAGATTTGATAATTGTTATCACAGGAAAACTAAAGAAGGAGAAATGGAAACCAAGGAAGATGATAAAACTACTTTGCTAGGCTTACGGTTTAAAATCTTTAAGTACACTAAAATCGAATAATAACTATAAGAATAATCACAGACTCTACTTAAGTCACTGCAGGAAGTGACGGAGCTAAGTTACACTCCACTTTCAAGTTATGCAATACATACAAATTGGAGGAATTGATAAAAATCATCACCGGTACCATACTAAAAAGCCCAATGGCATAGTGTTTTCTTCCAATCTTCTTTAAGTAACTTGGAATCAGTTCTCACTCCATTGAGGAAGAAGTAGAAAATGAGCCCAAAAGTAGTAATGGAACCAAGCAAATATAAATCCTTTCAATGCAAATATGGAATTGGTAAATTCTTGTGATTGGCCTAATAAAGATGACCAAGAATGATTTCTCTCTTGAGAAAAAAGAGACCTTAATTTGAAGCAGTGTGGAGAGCCCTTTACTTCTAGTTTTTGGGCCTTTTCACTCTTGGTCTAAATGCGTATAATTCTTTTTAAGCTATTATCAATTGCTACTCGCAAACCAAACATATGGTATGAAAGGTCTTTTAGATTTTTGAAGTTATCAATCTTTACAAGAGCAGGTTCTAAATCTTCAAATTAACCTTCATCCTTTATTAAATCCCTCCTCCTTAAAAACCAACTTGGCATTCCACACCCTTTCAGATCTTTAGAATTCTCCACAATTTTCTACATTCAAAATTTGACTTTTATAGCTTCATTAGGTTCCTGGTGACATCCATCAAAAGTCTTGAATCAAACTCCGCTACATTGATAGTTGTAACTAATGGAAATGGATCGTCACATATCAACATAGTTCGATCAGCTTCAACAAATAACAAAATTCCCTTGTTGATTTAATCTTGAATTATATTATTAAATTCCCCATCATGAATTCATTAGGTGGCTCCATGTATTGTGGTACTTGCAATAATCCCTTCCTCTTATTTCTTAATTTATGATAATTCTATGCTCTGATAGTGTAAAGTAATACATTTTCCTGCAATAAAAAAAATCCCTCTGTTTTGAAGGTGTCAAAAGTATATTGAATTTAAGTAGTTAGTTTCTTTTGACTTCAAGAGATTTTTGCTCTAGAGAGAGGAGAATATAATTTCTAAAGATATTACCTTCAGCCACTATAGAATCATATAAATTCATTTCCATATAATAAGTATCAACTAAACTATTTTTTGATATCCTTCTTCCCTAAGAAGTTTTTCATATTTAGAAACTTTTACTATCATTTTATAGAAATCATGAAATTTCATACCTTGGAATCATTTTTGAAGTTAAATATCAAGACCCCTTTGAACTAATATACTTAGTCTTTGGGAGTGTGATCTAACATCAATTTCTCATCTTCTTAAATAGGGTGATGAACAAGTCTATAATCTTGTCACTTTTCTTAATAACTCTAGGCAATTAAACTACAGTGACTTCAGTTTTAGTTTTAAAAAATTGAGTGTGAAACAATCTCTCCCTTTAAGCCCATGAAATGATAGAATTCCTAAGCAATAAAGCATGCTAGAAGAAGTCCGTGCTTGTTAATGAATTTAGGAACATTTTAAGCTTGAAATTATTAAAATTTTCATAGTTAGCCAATTTTCTACTCTAAATGGTGAATTAGCAATGTGCTCATAAGAAAATAAATGTAATTCATAAAATCAATTACCATAAGGATAAAGATTCTCATAGTCATTATGCTCTGGATAAGGGTTATAAAATTTTAGAGGAATAAGTTTCTTTAAACTAGGGCCCATACAATTCTTGAGCAGCTTCTTTGAGAGCTTCGATATGAACTTACAATCCCACTTATAGAGGGGCGATAACACAATTGTGATTTATAGTTATAAGGGTGCCCCCTATATTGTAATATGGTCAATTAGCTTCGCTTTCAAACCAAATCCTTATCTATCAAAAGCTTGGAGCCTCACTACCTATGGACCATTTCCAAAATTTAATGTCCATATGGGCAATAGGAGTGTCCTCTCTTTTGTAAGGAGAAATGTATCTTTCATCTATAAAAGAAGAAGGTAGAGGTCGACTACACTCTGTCAAATTCTATCGCATTTAATTTGGTGAAGGATAACTCTTGACCTTCAGAGATTTGTCTTGTTAGAGAAGAAAAAAATTTCCTAACGATGATGAGGCATTTAAATTCCTGATCAAATTGTTGGTTACTCATACAATTATCCTAGAATTTGAGTATGTGAGAGAAGAATTCTCCCAGATTTTGTACCTAATTACTTTTTAGTATTTTGGTAGTTTAACTAAAAAGTATTGAAATAAGATTTGAACTAAAAAGATGATTTGATTTAGGCAAAGGAAAACTACAACCTACAAAGAAAATTTTAGATAATGATAGGGATGAATACACAGCACAAAAGAGAATTTGAAATAATAATGAATTACTTTTGTTAGAGTGATTTAATTGTCTATGTGGATTTTTTTTGTGAAGTGAATTTATATACTCCACTTGGTTTGGGCCGGGACCCTCACCGGCCAGGTATTGTCCCTGGGTAGGTTCAAACTCACGCTTGTCGCTCCTCTGTGGGGAGTCGAACCTGTGACCTCAGGGGGGGGCCTCGGCCGATTCTTTTCTAACCAACCCCCCGCCACGAATTAGTGGGCTAGGAGATGAAAAAGCCCCGCCTGATTGACCCCTCGTGGTTAAGTTACTTGTTGTATTTTTAAATGTTGGTGTTGATTTCTGACCTGTTTTTACTATTGTGCAGCCATGGTAAGGGTCAAAGATTTCGTCGGGTCCTCCGCTCCTCCTAAATCCAAGAAGCAGGCCAAAGGGAAGAAGAAAAGGAAGGAGGCAGAGACCGATGAAG
>JAOSBK010000009.1:2527282-2548645 GCA_027568895.1 Erythroxylum shatona | reverse complement strand
CTTTGGTCAGGGGTTCGAGTCGCAACCTCACCCTGGCAGACCAAAGGGACAATACCTATTTGGGGAGGCTCCCTCCCCTTGGCCAGAATGTGGGTATCGGCCTCCACACCACCACTCAACTTTAACTACCTCAAGTAATTTTTCTATAACTACTCAACTTTCCACTCAATTCCCATCGTGACCATGTTCTAGCTAAGTGACTACCACACGTTACTCTCCTAACTTCAACAACCTCAAGTAATTTTCCTATAACTACTCAACTTGAATACATCTCATCTTGGTCACATCCTGACTAACTGCCTATATGTATTATTGTTTTTAAAGCACAAGATAATTATGTATCAACTATCTAAACCTATTGAATCTAAGACTACTCAATTGGGTCTTGTATCCACCAAATTCTCTAGTCAAATCATTTTTAAGATTTTTAGTATTTGGGCCTAATAGACTTAATTCTTTTTAGTATATCAACAATTATATAAGAACAAATCACCTGAATTTGGAATCATAAATCATATATTTTCATTATTTGTAAATTTGAAGCAGCTAATGACTATACCACGCTACTTTTAGTGAAGTCTTCAATGGAACCATTCTACGGTCTCATATTTCTTAGAAACAGAAAAAAGCTTGAGCCTAATTCAATTGTTTCGGCATTTTCAACTCTTTTGCTCACTAAAAACTTTTTGCTTTGGTAGAAAGACGGACAATAGGTCCATGGCGGTGAATTCATTATGATATCTCGACATGAATACGATGGCTTAAAGTAAATTAGTGTCTATTTTAACTTTTTCTTGACTTGCATGCATGTGTCTAATATGAGCATCTATATTATTTTTATGTACAATGCATGTGTGTGTGATTAATAGAGACTTTGGTCTCTATAAATGACTTTAACTTTTTGTTTTGCCCACCCATCAATTGCAATAAGATAGGCCCACAATTTTAAGGCAGATCAGATACCATGAATCCACCACTTCACTTTTTCTGAGTTATTTAACATCTGAGACGATAAGGGAAAAGGACGGTGGGTCATTTATCCACAATTGCTCCTTTATTAGTAACCGAGATGATCAAAATTATTCATTAAAAGTTGAAGTGTTCCATCAGTTGCTTTAGAGTTGTTGGAGCCGACGCCATGAATGAGTCTTGTAGTTAATGCCAGGCCACGTGACTTTCCTTCAAATCTACATAATAGACTTGATTCCACTTCTGATAAGCTATTAACATTAACTACAGTCTACGATTGATTGATGGTTGTCGTGTTATCCTCTTTTTATTTATGTTTTATAAAGCATTTAGGTGATTATTTATCCTTGGACAAATCAATGATGCAAATTATAAGAAATGAAACCAGTTTGTTGGGTTGAAAGTCGTCTTCGGACGAGCCAGAATCTTCATTCACGAAAAGCTATGTATCTTCCTAACAAGAAAATGGCTACACCAAATTCCTATAGTAACACACTTACAGCTAGGTTCGTCTGGCATGAAAGGGTCTAGTGATATTATTACCAGCAAACAATCTGAATGATGACATAAGAAGAGATAAACATAAACTGGACCCAAGTAAACAAAAAAAGGCAACTATTACTTCCCAACAACTTACATCAACAAAAGGAGTCCAGTCAACTTTACCTCAAAACCAAATGTACAAGTAATCATGAGACTTATTTTCGGTGGCCTCTATTCCTCGTTGTACCATCCATTATCATCTTCAAAACCAGCCCCTTGTTTGTAAGCATTACTTCGTAAATGCGTTGAGCCATTAACACTTTGGTAAATGAATCATAGATAAAAATTAGGTACTGATAAAATTATTATTTTATAACATTAGATATCAATAAAGTAATGAAATCATTTAATTACATTAAACATATACTTTTCTATAATATTTAATACTTATATTTTGACCATTTTAACTAATGCTAAAAGTAATCCAATGCACTTTCAATAATAATTTAAAATATATTTAATAAATAAAATGATATTGTAATAAAATAAAAATATAAAACCGAAGCCACCTTTTTATTTTCATAAATTATAGAAATAAGATGAAAATAAAACATAAATTGAAAACAAATCATAGTATTCCCTTGTTTGCAAAGTTTTAAAACCAAAATCGAAAGAGTCTATTATAAACCTGAAGGAGTCTGTTGAAAATATAAACTTATAATACGAAAATTTAAAAGTTAGGAGGAGAGAAAATGATAGAGTAAATTTATACTAATTTAACTTATAACGAAACATACTTTTAGTCATTAAGTGTCCAACTTGAGTATTTCACTATAAAAGTCAAATAATAATTTGATGAGTCTCTTCAAGCTCATAAGTATATATTTTTCAAAGTTCTTCAACCTTCCACACTAGTAGTATTTGCTAGCCTTTACAAGCTCAACAAGAAGTGTGTGAAGGATTTAACAGTCTCTCTTAATAGAGTGATATCACTTTCTAAAGCATAAAGAGTTTGATATAATATTCAAGAATATTGATGTTCTAAGATATTTTGCAAGTCTCGTATCTTTCACAAATGCTGTCGCTCTCTCGTAAGTAAAGATTTTCTTCAATTAGCTGTTGCTTAATCTTCGATATTATCTCTGCTGAAATCTTCGATATTTAGACGTTCTGTCAAGACTTTCAGAGTTGATTATTCGAATTAGTAAGATCCTTCAGGATGTCATGGAACCATTTATAAAAACATAAGTTTATAAGAAAGGTTCCTGCAAGAAAGAAAGCAATTATACCATAATTTTATTCCCTTTTAAGAATTATATTGTTGCCTATATAAGGAAATAAATTTAGTTTGAATTTTGAAATATTATACGATTATCATCAAAATCATTAATCATAAACTTTGAGCTAACAATCTCTCCCTTTTTTAAGATGACAAAAAAATACATTTTTTCAAATTCCAAATAATAATACAGAATGTCAAAAGATATCTGTAAACGTTACTCACAGTAATGATTAGAATGAGCTTGACTTCTAGGAACATTTCAGTAGAATACATCAACAATAACAAATTTATCATCAAGGCAATATTGAAAATATATCACAAATTCATAGTAAGATGCATGCAAATAGTATATATTTAACTATTCTCCCACTTTATCATTATCAAAAATAGAGGGAAGATACCTAAGGCAATAAACAATATCATAAGTATGTAAGAATAGTCCAGGAAAGAATAGCAACTTAGTTAATGAAGAGATTCAAAAATTTTCCTAGGTAAAATCTGTAGGTCACGAAACTGAAATGGCACCATTAAAAGCTTCATTGTTAGGACATGTGTACCCTATTCTGTTAGACTAAGGAGATCCTTCTATAAAAAATGAGGGGTCGTCTAAACTAGAAGGAGCCTACTAAAGGTTCAAATTAGAAGGAGCCTGTCAAAAAGAAGTAACATAAAAGCATTATACAGAAATAATATCAGATAGTTTGCACATACCAAGTTCTTTTCTTAACACACAAAATCTATCAGATACTTGATTTTCATTATTAACATGCAAACGATCAATGGTTCCTTCTAAAACTATAGGCTATTCCAAGACAAGGACAATAGCTAGAACTCAACTTCAAAACAGAATTCAAAACTCTCAAATGCAGAATCAGATTTTGGTTCCTTCATAAAAATTTTAGACTTATGTCTTTAGTTTAATCTCAAATTGAAATTATCTAATTTGGAGGTTTATAGGCTAAGATATGGCCAAATTACAGAAATCCATTTAGTGAAACTTATCCATTCAACGAGATACACATTTCAAATCAACTAAATTCAATATTATCATGCAAGAGTAAAACAAAAATACATCCAATTTAACCAAAAACATCTCATTTGTTTATAGAATACTTTTTTATCAATTCCCCTTGCATCACATTCATAAATCCAAACAAACATATCAAAATTTTCCATACATATTTCACGTCTAAGTATGTATGTCCATATGGAAACGAATAAATTATTCATTTACTCTTGTCGTTTACATTAAGTACCATTATGTCTCTTACTATACTTAGATGCACTCAATTTGTTATGTTCACTTTTTAATATGCCCTAAACATGTTATAATACTTCCAGAGTATATACTGGGGCTTTACAATATGAGTTCCTTGATATCTAGGAAACCTACATCATTTTATTGCCTCAAACATTCTGAATACTAAAATCTGAACTCATTAATCTCTTTTGCTTTAGCCCCCATCCACTTTGTCACTTGGATACATGTTATATGAATTTTATATTTGTCCAATATCTCCACTAGTTTCAAGGTCGTCCCTACAAGGGTCTCGATGTTCCAAGAGCATATCTGCAATCTGTCAATTTCTTCTCTCTTCTTAGACTCAAAACTCATTGAAGGACTAACACTTACTCTATTATCAAAAATCAAAGTCATCACTCATACCCTAATACCCAACACAAGCTATACTAAACAAGCATAATAAAATGAAATATAAAGCAAAAGTTTGAAGCACGAACCGGAGATATGAGCAAGCAAGCAAGCAATAATGTAAGACAAAACAAAATAATATTTCTTTCCTTCTCTAGTTTGAAAATGAAAGGGATAAAACAAATCATAGTGATCAAATAAATCATGTTCTTGATGAAATAAAGCCTTAGAAATTCGTATCTAACGAAATATGGTATCTGAAGCCTAAATCGGTTTACTCTTCCAAGGACCTAATTCCAACTAAGTTAATAAGCGTGGATCAGGATCTATTACAATGAGCAAAAAAAAACACTAAAATATATAGTCTTCATCTTAATCACTCAGATATAAAATTTGCTATTCATATCTAATGCTAGCTAAAACACATCCCTCAGAGTATAAATTATCCAAAAACAATGGATCTTTTTTCCATAAATTTAAAAAAATAAAGATGAAATAACAGACTACAAACATTATATTAATTCATGATTATTTTTATTTATTTATTAATATTATTATTTAATAAAAATTTTAATATAAACAATAATTTATAAATATGATACATCAAGCTATTTGGCATGTATTGTTACGGTTTGTGATCTCAAATTACCTTTTCATATCGTAAAATTGTCATGTTAACGAAATAGAACTTAACAAAATTTTACATATTTTGATTTTTTTTTTTTGAGAACAAAGGGCTTTTCACGAATGTATCACATTATTTATTGTCCGACATATCTTCCCACGCTTATTTATCATATGATTTATTTTATTGTCCGACGTGACTTCCCACGCTCCTGAAAGATGGTGAGGGCCATAAATTTGTCATTTAGTAGAGGTATTGACAACCACAACATTCCCTTGTGGTCTATGTCTCATGTTGCTCTGAATGTTCAAGTCCCGTCCTTCAATATCAGTCCAGAAACACTAGCTGATGACATGGTCAATGGCAAAAGCATGGTGTCCCCTAGCCCAGGAGAAGGAGTTTTTCAACTTACTGCAACTCTTCAAAGTGACGTATTGAATGGCATCTTCAGCGATTAGGATGATACTTGGGTTCCAATACTTATAAAAAGGCCGCCCACCAAAGAGCATGACACATGTTCTTGTTTGTCTGAGCTCTTATCTCCCTGGGATTTGAGATATTTGATGAGCACGGATGGTGTTGCCCTGACGGGAAAATAAGTTAAAATATTTGTCAGAGCAAAAGTTCAGTGTTCGTCAATTTAATTTTTACCACTACTAAAAACTTCTCAAAGATAAAGATGGTATATATACTGGACTTTGATTAAGTTGCGGCAGAAAAAGGGCAGAAAACAAATCACATTAGTAAATCTATGACACCACTATCATACAATCTGAGAGTAAATCAACAAAATGAAACATGGAGTACATGTTTTATATAACTCTCATTCTTCCATTTTTACAACACTAAACACGAGAAAGAACCCAGTTGGCCCAGAATCATGAATCTGCCATGACTAGTGGTGGTGGTGCAGACACTCAACAGGAGTGACTGGGAACCGAGCTGTGTCGGTACAGTAGTCGTAGACCATGTGATTAGCCTTTACCCACAAGAGTTGATGGTTCTGGTGCGAGCTGAGCTCAGACAAAGTGGGCTCATCCCACCAGTACCTCCTCTCACCATTGCTGCTGCAGTTCTTAGCGCTATCAGCTGATGCAACTGATGCTGGGACCTCGCAGGCTGCGATCTCAAAACCCTGGTACGACGCAACAAAAGGCGCGTGACTCCAATCTGTTTTGACACGACCACCTTGTGTGGCCCAGTCGTCTGCGTTCCATATTGAGCTGTAAACTCCCATTGGCTGGTCCTTTGGATAAGGAATTCCTTTGTTTTCCATGTTCGTGTGCAATCTAATCGGGGTCTCATCCACCAAAAAGCTGAACAGAAAACCAACTCATTTTTAGTTTCCTCATGATCCCTTTCCTTCTTTAGAGAAATTATAAAAAGAGAGAGATACGATACAAATAATCCTAAAGCCAAATCATGTATCATAGTTAATTTTCATTGCACAAGCCAACAGACACCACCGAAATGTGGGAAAGTAACGTTTGATGCTTGTCCGTGTACGGACAGCTATACGCCAAATTACATCATTATACAAATTTGTCGGCATATCTATAAGACTTTGCCTGGGACCTTATCGCATCATCCTGTGTCCACCGCCCTTTATTCTGGGTAGTAGGGTTAATTAGAGACTAGGACGATGCATACGAAGGTGATAAGGTTGAGAGCACTTAGAATCATGTTCAAACATAGCCCGTATGTGTTTCCGACAAAGTTGGAGATGATGTTAAAATGTATTTTAGGCACGTAAAGAAAAGCAAGTGACAATGACGCTTACACAACATGGCGTTGGTTCCAAAGAAAGGAATAGGAGTGGAAGTCCTTGGTGGGATCAAACCACAGGTTCAGCCTTTGTTCTCTGTTGCCTACACCGTTAACATACACATTGGTTTGCACCAAGTATGGTTCACCCGTAGTGTTACCCAAGAACTCGAAGTCGAATTCATTGTGGGTTGGGCCATCTGATGACATCTGTATAAACCAAATAAAATCACATAAACATCGTTATCAGAATGTAAAATCAGAAAGGATTTTGACATTCAACATCAAGATTGTGACATGCATCACAACCCATACTGGTTCCCATACGGTGAAAGGAGCGACAGAAATCTATCGTATTTTGATCCACCGATTGAAATGGTCAGGTTAGTATCAGCAACAGTATACTAGCATAGCCATGATGAACGGGGACCCATGTCATCAATATATCCAGCTAGGCTGTAATCATTTCTACCTCAATAATACAAAACAAGATATCTCAAGTTATACACTCACATAGAAAGCAGTGACAGTCCCAGCAGAATCACCCTCCACAAGCTTAATTTGAACAGTCACTTTCCCAAACAAATACTTGCTTTTAGATTGAAATCCAGCTCCTGAATTAAAAAAAAATGAAAGAACAATCAGCCGACATGAGACTATAAAATAGCATCACCATCGTATTCTCTACTCTATTCTGTATGAACATAGAAACCATTGCTGCATTTCAGCTATGTCATAACAATTCAAAGTAATCGACTGAAGATGCATAGTACATGCAAAAGCTACGAAGTGGAGAGGGGCCAGAGTAAAGTTTCAAATTCCATATGTGTTTCTTTACCGGAATAGTTATCAAGCTTGAGCCTGAGGAGCTCTCCTTCATATGCGAAATGATCTAGAGCCCAACTAGGCTGGAAAAGCTCATCAAACTTGGCTGAGCTAACCAAACCCACCAAAGAAAGACCCACAAACAATCCCACAAGGGCAGACATTGTAGATATACTAGGAACGAAACAGAGACAGAGAGACAGAGATGGAGGAGATCGCAGAGGCTCTAATCTGAAATGCTTCGCAGAGACAAGTGACACTAAGAAGGATGGGGCGTTTTATAGCGGAGTGTTGCTTGGCTTCCTCCACAAGAGTAGAAAGGAAAGGACCGGACCGAGGACCCTCGATTTCATTTACTATCTTTGCATCCACGTTATCAGGCCACATCATCTGCCACATGGGATTGCTGAGCACAGAAAATTAAAAAATGTAGCCGTTGTTACTGTTGCCCACTTAGCTGTCTTAAAGCTGGTGATGCCCACTTTGTAAAGGGCACTTAATAGGAAGCCCCACACAAGGACATGTCCTTATTCCGAAAGAGGGTATGAGTTGGGATATTCGCCAATCCCTTCCTTCCACGTTTATCAATCCAGCTGTCTCACTGCACTGTCCAGTTGTCTCGGCGGTACAAGCTTAAAAAATAAAGGTCCCATCTTTTCCTTCCTCGCAAGTTGCTTTGTAGAATGAAAGACCACTCACTTACTCTTGTCATTCCTCAACTACTCCACCTGCTATTTTCCCGTGATACTTATAAGCTGAAATTCCGTGTCTGTTTCACCATCACTATAATAGTTTTAAGGGAGTAATGGGATACCAGTCTTGTGGTCTTTCGATTGCATTGTAAATGGAAATCCATAGATTTACTACAGTAGATCATTATAAATGGAAAGTGAAGTGGGGACTGTGCTTGCTTGACAGATAAGAAGGATTAGGTGCCAGCTGGACAATTCAAGAGCACCGCACCACTGAATTTCATATCTACATGAAGTTGAAATTCAATTCCGAAGGGACATTTTTGGATGCTTTGAAATGTGTGCCATTTATTATTTTGAATTATCTATTTTTTGACAGTAGTCGTACTGAGTGTTTGGATGGGTGGGTCCAGGATTCTGTCCTACCAAAGCAGTTCAATGATGGTCTCTAATGATTATATACTTTGCCATTAAAACATTTGCTAATGCCATTGCTCAATCCCAATCAGGACTGAGATCAGGGGTTTCTTTTTATACATCAACCTTCAGTACGTCGAGATGCCAGTTTAGCAAGCACTAGACGACGAGCTCTTTCGCCGCAGACATTGGGATTCTAACTTGCTATGTTTAGAACCAAGAGAAAAGAAGGACTAGTTTAACTTTAAATTCTAAATTCACTCGATTAAGCTGCTCTTGCTAGCTGTTCTTTTGTACGGACTTATTTCTTCAAGCTATGAAGCCAGTGCAGTTGAAGTTATTACGTTATCGCGGATGACAGATCATCTAAAAGCCCATCAAAATTTCTGCACAAGTTACTATTTTGAGGGAAATATAATTAATATCACAAGGATATTATAAGAAGATAAATAGTTTTGAATTAATTCACTTTTTAATGTACTTTAGATCATGATCATCGATAGATGCATATTTGAATGTAATTATACACTTGTATTTGATGTATTTAGTTTGATAATTTATAGTTTTGATATATATTTGGTGCTTAATTCTCTCCAAATACATTCCCAAGTGAAAATTATCTTAATAGACTAAAAAGAGATAAATTCGATGATATATATTTGGTGCTTAATTCTCTCCAAATACATTCCCAAGTGAAAATTAACTTAATAGACTAAAAAGAGATAAATTCGAATAAAATCTAAATATGAAACAAAGATTTGAAATAACTTAGAGATGCATAGCCATGTATGTGACTGCCTAAGTCTTTGAAAATGTGTACAGTCATGATTTTAGAGATTTTTAAAACTACATGATCAACTACACAGTTATATAAGTGATTGTGTATATCTCAGTAATCTTAGATTTCACTATAAAGGGACATGAATGAAGGAAAATAAGAGAGAGCTTACTTTTGTAGTAGATTTCATTCGTAAGAAACTCAAAGAGGTGATGATTTTGATCCAGAGCTTATGAAAACACGAAGTTAACATTGCAAGAGATCCGATAGAAGGTTACATCCAAATCCAAACTTGTAAGAAGATTCTACGGAAAATGGAGATTTAATTTTTATTTTCGATTAGTTTTTTTGCATATTTATATTTGACTTAATTTTCTATTATGTGTAACTAAACATTTTTAATATCTAAATGTGATGAATCCAAGTTTATAATACAATGTCTTAATATTTTATTCAAAGTAATTATTTTGATTGACTTAATGTGATTCAATTATGTGTTTTATTCTTGTTCTAATATATTTGAAATATTAGTGCATGATTTGATTTCATATACTTGAGATTAAGAAATCCTTTATATGAATAGATTTATTATAATTCAAAAGAGTTGATTGCATATCTAGAGATAGGTTGACATAAGTCTTCTGGATTAGCATCAAACTTAATAACTAAATTCATAAGTCGACAATGCAATTCTAGATGTTTTAATTAGAAAGAATTTTGTTAATCAATCGATGAATTAGTTGTCAGTAGTCTCGAAAGAGTTAACAACATAAGATAGAAATTTTTATAGTCGAATAATCAATAAAATAATTGCCTAATAAAAGGTTAATCATTTAATGATTTTTAGGAAATTCATCCCTTATATATTAATCTTTTATATTTATTTTTCTAAGTAACTTCCTTGTTTTCTATGTCCATTATTGTTTTCAATTTTAGTTTATTTGTTTAAATTTTATATTTTTTAAAAAATCGAACATCCAATGTAGGCTAAATAATAGAAAAAGGTCATTATTAATACTTTACTATCTTTGTACCATTGACTCGTACTTTGTCTGTGCTAGCTACAACTATAGCGTACACTTGTGGTTAATTACAATATTGATATAATAAAAAATATTAATCAATCACATTAAAGTCTCTTGTAATTTGACATATTTTCATTTTAATACTAATGTTTTATGATATTGTTTGGTTGTGATACAATTCCTCTTTTATATTGTATTAGTTTCTTATCATCTTTTTTAATCCAAAATTACGTATTATTAAAATTTTAAAGTTTTAATACGAAATCGTTTTGAATCTATAAGAAGGGTCGAAAAACTAACGAAATACGATGAAAGGAATTGCATGATAACTACCAAAAATGATAAATGGTAGTTTTTGAAATATAAAAATTAAAATAAAAGACGGTCAAATGATATTGATTCAATATAATTAAATATTTATGGTCTGTTTGATTATCCTATAGTTTTTAATATTTAACTTTCGTTTTCAAACTCAACATAAAATATGTTTTGAATTTTTTTTGGTTTTTAATTTCTTCCTTTTTTATAACTTATAAAAATAATAAAAATTAAGTTTTTTAATCATTATATCTGTTACCATAAACTAAATATATACTATGTAATTATTTAATATTAATTAATAATGATATTTATGATTAATATTGTCTAATTATTCAATTTGTTTAATTTTATAATTTACTTAAATTATTGAAAAACTGAAATAAATATCTTCAAATAAAATAATTATTTAATTAATATATTTTAAATAAAAATATAATGGATTTGTACTAATATATTTTCTAACAGATTTTATAATAGATTAAAATAAAATTATTCACTTAATTAATTTATAAATTTAATTTATTTCTAGTTTTATTTAAAAATTGTAATAATATTGATATTAATAATTTAGTTTTTATTTTTTAAAAATAAAAACTAAAATAATAAAATAATAAAATAAAATTAGAAATTACAATAAATAAAAGATAGAATCAATAATCTTGAAATATACATATTGTTAGGTAATTAATATCATCAATGTCGTAGAATATAGCAAAAATCATCGAGTGAGAGTTATATTTATTCGTATTCTGGATGATAATAAGCACTTGCACTAAATAAAGCGTGGCTTGGATCGATTGCCAATAATGGTAAAGGCGTGTTGCTTTTAGCCAACAGGTGGGGAAGGGTCACACGTACCCATACAGTAAGCATGCCTCTTCGTCACAATCGAGTCACACATATCCACGTGGGTGAAGATATTTTGTGAAGCCATTGGTTTCTCATCACAGCCCTCGTACATCCAAGTACAATGTTAGGTATGGTTGAGCTGAGCCTTTCTCAAATACATGCGATTGAAATAGTCTTTCCTTTTTCCAGGTCGATCAGACATTATCCATCAAACTTTTTCAGTGTATACCCCTTCCTATGCAACTTGAAGAGGCGTGTGGGATAAGAGTGCTTGGAGGTGTGCGGATACGTGGAGTTGGAATGATTGCTGTGGCGTATTGATTCACTGTGTATGTATGTGTTCATGTTCATCATTGCTTGGTCTGCAGAGGCAGAAAAGGCTACCGACGTTACTATTTAAGTTGAGCAACTCTGGTCGACTAATCTGGACTTCATGTATTAATAATGCAATGTCAAGTAGTAACTTGGCCTTCAAGGCTAGGTTGGGAAGAGAACTATACATATAATGCTGACTCAAGACATTTGAAATAATTCTCTCATTGTAGTTGCTTACGCCAAATCCAAATCCCGAGAAGTTGGATCGCAATCAATCGTCAGATTTTATTACAATAAAGGGTAACAGAACAGTAGGTGTTCTGTTTTTTAACAAAAGCACGCTTGTTGTGTTGACGTTAACATGTTTCATCGATCATGACGCTTCCAGTCCAACTCTAAGTCTGCGACTTTCTCGCTTGCCAGACAATAATGTTACTGCAACTGCAGTGCAATATCTCCCTCTCCATCTCAAACACGCAAGCAACTTGGGTTACTTTTTTTTTTTAGTTGTCTACTAAATATTTTAAGAGAGTTCTGGGTTACTTTCTTGTGGCTCTTAACCTTTATTTTGTTTAAAATATGGTGAACTTTTAAGGTATGAATGACGGCCAATGCCCTTTTTCAATTAAAAACATTTTGTATACAATACACGTGACCTATTACAAGTTTTTATTATCGTGGAATTTGATATTTCTCACATCTTTGTCGCTCTACTTTGCAGATTCTCTCTCTCTCTATCATCCGCACTATACTGTACATAATTGTGAATTTGATACTTCTTATGGGCGTTTTACATGTGGGGCATTTGCTGTTTTGGACTGGTCACGTCTGCTTTCTTTAATTCTTCTTCGCGGATTGTAATATCAATGGACCTGTTGTTGGGACTCGGCGGCAATTTGTGTTTGCAGGGAACTATGTTTGTAAATAAAACGTGAACATAAAAAAATTAAATTTGGTGGTTATAATGTGAAAGTTAGCGAAGAATTGGACTGAAACTCAAAAATAAAGTGATGGAGGACGAATGTAAAGTAAAGTAGGGCTGATTTGTGAATAAAGAAAATAAGGAGGCTGTTGAATAGTGAATGCTGAGTAAATAAAACAATGAATACAAAACGACAAGACTGTCCATGAAAAAGAGAGGGCAAAACGGCATGGGTCAAAAGACTCAAGATGGAAAAGGAGAGATCACTGAATAGAAGAGACAAATTTAAGATAAAAAAGGAAGAAGGCGTTCTTTCTTACCTAACCAAAACGTAAGAAATAATACTAGAAACGACGATGAAAGACAATGAGCATAGACCGACAATGTGACATAGCCTAGGGTATGAAGTGCGAACATGAGAGAGCAGTTGCACAAAACAAATGGGAAGTGGCAAAAGCAAGAAAACTCAAAACGCTGAGTGGTTCAGCCTGGTTCTGGTGAGGCTGCACGTTGTCGTTTGGATTAATGAACTCGACTGTCTCCAACAAAAGTTCCTGCAAAACAAAGCAAGGCACGCCGGGGGTTGGTTTCCGGCAAGCCCCTCTGACGCTCAAGTTAGTTTTTTTGTGATGGTAGAATCGATGTGAGTAGAGAAAACTAGGGTTATGGTGTCGTACCTCTATCATGACAGAATAATACCTTATATATGGAGTAGATGCTGGGTTTAGGTCTTTACGTACGTAGGTCTTTGCATTTGTATGGGAGTCTAACGTCTTGGAAGAGTCGTAGATCCGTGGACTTGTGCTCGAACCCGTGGATATGCGGACTTGGATCCTGGGCCTAGCACAACCGACCTAACCAGATTCAATTTTTAGCTATGTTTTTTAATAATTTAGCTGAGAAAAATTTTAGTAGCTAATAGTTTTTGTTACAACTTTTGAAAACATCACCTGTAGTTTTCAACTACGGGGAATCGGTGACGCGTTGTACAAGAAAATAGAAACATCACAAATAACTATAGGTGATGTTTTTTAGATAATTAGCTACGATTTTTTCATAGTCAAAAGTCTTGTCAGGATAAGACGTAAAAAATGGACCCATAACCCCAATCTAACCCTTATGCATCTGCGCATGCATGATCAATGTTTATTATATTTTAAAATTATAATGCGACGTATCTTTCCATTTCAGGTTGATACTAGCTTAATTATAAACTAGTTTTTCATCTAAATATTGTTATAGTGATGGTTCCGTGCGATAGTCACGAAAAATCATGTCCAATATTTCAAATATCTTAATAAATTTGCAGTTGAAACGTCAATATATACATAATCCATATTTATAGGGTTATTGTTTTTAATTTTAAAGTCATAATTATATATAACCATGAAGTTTTTGTTGGTTGTGCTCATGACATGCCAACCACCAGCATAGCCACTCGCATATACTTAGTCCTACTCCATTTTTACTTCTTACGCTTTATACTTGACAACCACAATCGACAACTTCCTACAGCTTAAGATAGAATTTAATTATAAAAATATATAAGATAATCTCCAATTTTCTTGTTTGATATTAGTTTATCCCACACAAGAAATCATCCATTGTAAGGACTTAACATCTGTGAAACAAAATGTCAAATGGGATGCAAAGCCAAGTGATTATATTATATGCAATATAATAATAAGAATGTCTTCACTCAAACCAGTATCTAGCCTTCACACTTACAACTTCTCAAGCTTCACTTCCACCTTCTGTTTCCTTCATTCTAATTATTAAAGATAACGTATCTATGGTATTTAGAAACCGACATTGTTTTTTATTTGTTATTTGTGTTAGATAAAAGAGTTGGTGAGGTGTCAAATTGCAGCTCTTCCTTGTCTTGATAGAAATATTGAAGATTTTTTTCATTAACAATCAGAGTTGTTAATTATTTTAAGGTTAAGAAGTAATTTGGAAATTAAACGTTGGTTAAGTATGAATTGACATTTGTTATATGACTTGTAATAGGAATGTCTATGAGACAATGATAATGTACATGCATTGTCTCCTGTCCAATTAGTATAATAAAGAGTCCGACCTATTGATGACTATTTCTGTGTTTTCCTAAAAGGGACAAAAGGAAACTGCTGTATCGTTTTTTAAAAAAGGGACAAAAAGGAATTTCTCTCGCTCTTCAGGATAGACATAAAATAGTTAAATTCGACCCGTACACAAAATAGACAAGATATGGTTAACGAGACTATTTTCTAATTCGTACTGTTCTATATCTGATACAATATTCAGATCAGAGTTTCATGAAACGACCTTGGATTTTCGTTTCTAAAAGAAAAGTATGAACTTCATTTCAGTTGTCAACGAATAATGCGAAATAGGAGTCCTTATCGATCAATGTGTGCATGCTTGATGTAAAAGTTTTGAGAGTCAAACCAAAACCCAAATAATGATGAACTCTAAGTTACTTAGCTCCTACTGAAAAATGACTTCAACAGGGAATGTCACTCCGGTATCTCCAATTATAATGTTGTTAATCCCTGATGGTAAGAGTCTATATCCAGTGTAGTCTACAATTCCGAAGCTTTTGCAAGCATTCAGCTCAAACTTAGCCATGGCATTACCTCCTGCTGCCACAAATACCCTTTGGAATCCAACAACCTGCTTGAGAGGAGCTCCAGTGATACCATCTGGAGCTTTTGAGTATATCAATAAGACAGCGTCCCCGTTTATGGCACCAGCATTCTGGACTTGAACATCAAACAGAATTGTCTCCTCACATTTTAGGTCATTTATTAACAGAGCCGGGCATGTTGGCTTTGCGTTATTGCCATAGTCTATGTCTCGACACTTTATAGTCCCGTTCAGCTTTATGGTTACGGCTGAAGTCCTCGCAATATGTTTGTAGTTAAATTTGGTGTAACTGAGTCCATACCCGAATGGGAATATTGTCGTGCCATTGTAGAATTTGTACGTCCGACCTGGATAGCTTCCAGTTGGTCTTAGTGGCATAGAGGTTAATGGTAATTGTTTGACATAATCTGCTGGATACCAAGTAATGGGTAGTCTTCCTCCTGCAGACATTTATCGTGAACATGGTTACAGAAACTTGAAGGAGTAGGATAGCTAGGAGTTGCTTACCAGGATTGTGTAGACCAAAAACAACTTCCGCAATGGCACGACCACCATCCTGTCCAGGATATCCAGCCCACAGAATGCCACCGATTTTGGCATTGTTGATGGAGAAAGAGATATCTACACCTCCTGCAGTCATCAGTACTAAAATGACTGGTCCTTTAGAGGCATCAGCCACCTGAGTGATGAGATCGGTTTGGGATCCTGGTAGGAGGAGATCATTCCTATCCAGGCTCTCAGCTTCAACTGACAAATCTAACCCTGCTACAATTATTGTAGCATCAGAATTCATAGCAGCATCCAAGGCTTGAGAAAATAAGCTGTTATTCTTGCAGGCGACATCCACACATCCAGGTGCAGCGATCACCATGCCAAATTTTGAGAATCCGTTGATGGGACTACTAAATTGACAAGGAGTACCTGGGTGTTTTGGATCAAATGCATAATTTCCTATCATAGCTAAGGTAGCATTAGCATGTGGTCCAACCACTGCTAGACTGCTGATAGCAGCCTTGTTCAAAGGCAGAGTATTGTTGTCATTCTTCAACAGGACAATTCCTTGCATTGCAGCTTCTGCAGCTAACTCCATGTTTTGTTTCGAGCAAATGTCTTGCTTGCCAAGACTGCTATATTTGGGGTTTCCATCAAAGAAACCAACCCTCATAAGCAGAATATAGAGGAAGATTAGTGACCTGTCTATATCTTCCACCCTGACCTTTCCTTGTTTCACTGCACTTGCTCCGTATTTTGGATAATAGTCTCCACAGTCCAAATCCAATCCTGCAATTGTATGCAAGTCAATAATAATAAATAATTAAATAAAGACAAACTTGAAGTGATTTGAATTGGCCTTCATTTAATGAATACAATGAACTAACCTGCCTTGAATGCTCGTGCTACTGCTTCCTCATTTGTGTCACCAAGGAATTTATGGTCATCAACCATCACTTCTATCGAATCACAGTCCGCTACTATGTAGCTGTAAAAGAATTGATCTTGATTCTCAGTTAAACGAATGCTCTTATGGAAGATCATAATTATGGCATAGAGATGAGGGACAGAAAAATCACCCTCGAAGGTTCCATTCTCCTCTAATAGTTTGATTCAAAAGCTTAGGATCAGCACATGTAGGGATTCCATTAACTCGATTATAGGAGCACATAACACTACTGGAATCACCCTCTTTAACACACATTTCAAATGGTGGAAGAAATGTCTCGAGCATATCTTGCTCTGTCACCTTCAGATCACAAGATTAACATGTTAGTTATGTACTCCTTTTAGGGATTAAACTTGGGTCTCAAAAATTGAAGTTATAAACCTCAGCGTCGTAATGGTATCTATCAGTTCCATTCCAATTATCGACGTCATAGGCTGTATAATGCTTGCAACATGCTGAAACTTTAAGAGGCCTACTTGTCAAATCTGTTGTGTTCTCTTGCCCCTCAACATCTTGCAATCCTCTCACGTAATTTGTGGCATATGTACCAACGACAAAAGGATCTTCACCTGGTGTCTCGGTGATCCTGCCCCATCTAGGATCTCTTACAACATTGATTGTTGGACTCCAATACGTTAATCCACCACGGCCTAGATTAAACATTGCTCTGGCTTCTGTTGAAACTGCCTGTGAGAAATACCAAACCATTCAGCATATCTAGTTTGTCTCATAGCTCGATGAAAGAAACAAACAATTGATGTTGATCATAAAGGAAGTTTTAACACACAAGTTTACAAGGCCTGTCATCAATCCTAAAGGTGAAACGTTTTTCACTACTCTCAAAGCTTAGGTTGCCATTAATGCATTCTTCTTTCCTGTCATTCCATTAAATGATAACAAACAAACAAAAGCAGTATTAATTACCTGTCCAACCGCTTTCCACAGCGTCTGATTAAACGAAGCTGCACTAAGAATGACAGTGGGAAAGCTGGTTGCACTAGGGACTAGTTCATCAAAGAAGGTCCCCGGACCAACATTGGACACGCCATGAAGCGCTTCGCTCCACCACTCATAAGCAGGTAGGCCTAACCTAGGCACCCCAATAGCATTATCTCCTGTTTGCTGAATCTTCTCGTCCAGAGTCATGCGGTCCACCAAATCTTTTGCTCTAACATGGTAAGGTAGATTTTTATCACAGAAGCCAAAATTTGCGGTCTGCACACCAGTGGTGGCAACCCTTGCAGTGTCGCAGACGTAAGTGAAGTTGCTGCCAGAAGGAGTGGCATCTCCCCGGCCAAGAGTATTGTGTTCAGCAGAACTTGTCCCTTTACTGTCATAAAGACAACGAGGCTTGGCTCTAGTGAAATTTCTATCACCAAACGTACAAAAAACAAAGAAAGCAAGGTAAAGAGGTGTGCTAAAAAGCAAGCTAATGCGGAACTTCACCATTATGGTTTTGACTAAATTCTTTTCCTTTGCTTATGGGAAGCTTTTATATAGAGAAACTTGGAGCTGTCTTAAAATAAAGAAATGAAAAAAGGTAATCCAAGGCAGCACCTTTCTTGCAAACATCATCTGGCTACTACAATAAGCTAATCAATATTTTTTTACCCGGAAAGCTTCGGGCTCACTTAGGAACTAAGTTGAATTGAACGATTCATTTTCCTTTGTCTTGACTTCCAAAGCATTCGATATCGGCCATTTCGAACGTAACCGCGATAATGCAAAGATATCATTCCAATACAGAGACAGCCTTATCCGTGGTCTGTCTGTGATCTGGAACTTGCTGAGGAATCAGATACGTTTGCTTCTTCTATTCAATGGAAGATACAGACAAGATCAGCAATGGCTCTTGAGCAAGAATGACTGATTAATGAAACTATTGAATTCTGGAAATTTATAACAATATATAAATTTTTTATAGAAAAAGCTTTTCATTTGTTCATAACGCTATTCTAATATTTTGTTTTAAGCTAAATCTACAATTTGGTCTCAATAATTTTACCTTTAATCAAGGGTTTTAGTTGAATATTTTGTTAGGAAATGTAACATTTAAAACGAATAACTACAATTATTCCTTAATAATAAGGCATTCAAATGCAAACGTAATAGAGATTAATTAAGAGCTAAGAAAAAACCTTAGCATTATTTGTGCAAACGTAATAGAGATTATATCACTCTCCTCTATATAAATTTTCGTTACCTTATAATTATATTCCGTATTTGGATATAAAATTTTAGTTTAAAGATAATACTATTCAATTGATTTAACGATAATATTTTAAATTTTGGGCGGTTTAGTTGATTTAAATTTTTTGTATATATGATGTTTTTATTAAAATTAAGTTTTCAAATAAAAAACCAAATTCATCGTCTATTATTTTTAGACCAGAGAACAAAATTAATATACATGTGCACACAAAGAAAATAAAACGTATAAATGATTACGTTTTGTCTATCTATCTATATGTAATCATGTTTCACCTAAGCAAATAAAAAATAGAACAATTTTATTTTTAATATGGAAAACAAATATGTTTTATACGGATAGATCATATCTAAATAGATATTGACATGTTTTTTCTTAGGGGATCCACCATAAGAGAGAGAGAGAGAATATAGATATATATTTGTAGCCTTTATGTCTGACGGTGTTTGATGCTTTCGTATATAGGATTGTGTCAAATACATATCATTTCTATTCATCTCATTCTTGAAATGATGTTTTGAATGATTTTCTTTCTCTCAATGGTAGATACTCATGCCAATTTTATATCACTAATCTGTATACAATCTTTCATGTGCTTTCAAAATATTATTAATACTTGTTGGTAAATTCAAAAGATACCGCAACTTTGTTTTATCATAACTTGTCAACTTAGGATATTAGATCCATGGTATATTTTTATTCGAAGTAGAATTAGTCATTTGAACTCAAATTATAAATCCGATTTCATTTTTCTATTAAAGTTTATCGATTAGTAAGATATACATCAGAAAATGTGATATGTTTGCATAATCATTATGAATAAAATTATTGTAATATATTAAAATAAAACGTATAAGGGAAGTGATTATTGTTAATATTATCTATTTTTCTATGTTAAACAATAATAACTTAAATTTTCAATTATTACGTTTTTCTAAATGAATATATTGGTAGTTTATCACACATAAAAAGAAAATATATCATAGCATTCACTATTGATAAATAACAATATGCCATTTAGAAAATAATGTATGGATAAAATTTTCAATATCTATATTTTAATAATTAAATTTCCTTTTAATGAACGAATAGAAAACTTTTAATTACATATCAATACGTAATATTTTCCTTCTTACATTACTGCACATTTGAAAAATTCTCATCATAATTAAATTAGGATCAACACAAAAAATCTTTTTTTTACGACTCGGTATCACATCGAACCCATGACAACTGCCACAAAACCGAGCTAAAGACACTCACGGTATCCTTAATTCGATTATACAAGGCTAACTGAATATCTATTCTTTTCTCTTTTTTTAAAAAAATTCGGGCAGCGCAACAACTATGTTTTAAAAATCTCACAAAGCTGCAAACAATTTCAAACACACTTTTATATTCACATCCAACCACAACTTTAGGACTTTAAAGTCCACTCAAGACAATCTCAACAACAGTATCAAAAGATTCATGCATAAAGTCATTTATAAAACACAAGGCAATCAAATATTATCTTACAAAATCATAAAGCGTATTTACATAAACACAGTTCATGAGCCACTAGACCATAAAAATAAAAAAAAAAATAGGAAATTATCTACTTACGGTATTACCCTGAAAATGTCAAAAGAGCGCATGATCCACTCAAAGCTTCAAACTCACTAAATTAATCTGCATGATTAGAAAGTGGAGAGGGTAAGTACACTAAGTGCTCAGTGAGTAGGAATGACATATCACAAATAAAATTCGATTCATACCAAGACGATGTAGATAATCTATGAAGTAAATATATATCACATAGAAAACACATAGGCCCAACCTATGACTCAACGTATACTAGCTAGGAATTATATAGGCCTAACCTATTAACTCACTCATCCGGTAAACATAGGTTCTAGTTCCAATACACAAAAGTCTAAAAACATCATATGTATAAAATCAAACATCGATAGGAAAACCAATATCAAGATAAGTCAAAACAATTATGTGTGACACCACTAGTTGATCAAACTAATGTATACACCCACTGATACTCGGTATTGGCTCAACTTTCATCCGTGGTGAGTTCGTACTACAGTCGACAAGAGCGTCATGACCTTAAATGATGACCTCAGCGGTGTTCAGACCCTAGGTGTCGAATTACTCACGAGTCCCATAGAAAGGTGTC
>JAOSBK010000009.1:2508137-2523999 GCA_027568895.1 Erythroxylum shatona | reverse complement strand
AACAAGAAATCTCTAAAATAGGAAAAAGTATCAATACAGATATATACAAAATAAGATCCCCAAAAATATGGCTAATATATTTTCACTTAGTAAGCAATTTGTATAAACGAATAGAAGAGGCCCTGATGCAGACATCCATGCATTTTCCAGATATTCCTCAAATGTTGGGGTGTATTTGTTGTATAACCACTTTGCTTCTTGGAGGAATGATTTGCATAAATCAGCCCACTGAAACGAAAAACGAATTAATGGCACCTTATATATAGACCTTAACAAAGAACATTACTTGAACTAATGACCATCGAAAAAAGAAGAAGGTAAACTACAGCTTAATTTACCGCTTTTGTTAGGTAGGGAAGAATGATCTCTCCTTTCTCGCTTAGGACGTGGTAAGCCATTTCGTTGACAGTGTTATATAGAGCCAAGAAACACAACTTCATATAATCTGGGAGAGTAGTAATTGCATTTACGTCCCATCTGCAGGAGGATTAGATTAGCAGAAATTAGTTTTTTTACCAACTGAACAAGGTAAAGAATGTCTTTTAGTTGGATTACCTCTGGACAGCATCAGTAAACAATTCCAATTCATCAACAGTACCATGAACATCATATACGTCGTCGATAATTGTTATGAATGTTACTACTTTGGTAAGTTCTTTGCGAGCGTAACTGTACTGAGGTTCGAATATCATTCCAACTGTCCAAAAGAAAGACTTCATCACTCTGTCTCTGGCAAAACTTAGTTTGCTTGTGAGATTCATACCTCTCCACCACCTGTTATGATGAATAATATAAAAGAAAAGAATCAGTTGAATCAAATCACCTCATATCACATTATTAACATTTTGAATGTTTGCTCTCGGTCTGTCTTACCTTGACACGTCTCGAATATCTCTCTGAAGTATAGACTGTACCATGTTGAAATCAATTGCAGCAAGTTCAAGCAGAGCTTGATTAGCATCTTCACTTCTACTGTATGCCTCAATACTCCACCGAGCTTCCAGTCTTTGTGCTCTACGAATGGACGGGAGTTCCAATGCGTGCTTCACTTGTTCTGCCTGGCATTCCCTTGTGTTTTGTATGTGATCTTTAAGATGTAACTTAGCGAATGCCTTGGCCTCGTCCATGATAATTTCTCCTTCAAAAGCAAATTGTGAAGCTTCGTACAAACTTAGCATTCCCTTGATGTCCTTCCCTAGGGACTCCATGAAATTACCTTTTTCATCCTTGAACTTGTTGAACACATCTGTGATTGCGCAGAAATTAATCGGAAGTCTTAAAATTGAAATTACACATGTACGACTTAATTACAAAAAACTAGAAGCCTGAGGACCTTTGTGTTGTCAACGTAAATCCATTTCATGAATTTATATTTCTGCATTTCTCCTTCAACATATGCAGACGCTGATCTTAAATCCATCTGCCGGAGATTCGCGTGACAATCATTGAAAAATCATTTTATTTGCATAATGACTTTGTTTGTTTATTTTATTATTATTTTAATACCTTGAAAGACCTCATAACCTTGTTGTCGAAGAAGCCTGAAGGCAAGAGCAGTGGCATGCAGGCTGTCGTTTCTGTTGGCATTCACTCCTTCGCAAGAAACATGTCTATCAAGGGCGGCCCTTATCTCGTCATGAAAGCGATACCCCAATCCTAACCGTTGAATGTTCTCAATAAGTTCAAGTAGGTCCAATGACTCTGCCCTTTCATTCTTCATCATTCTTCTTACCTCTTCCTCCATCATCTTTGCCCTGTCTCTGCATGTTTCAATCTGCATGGTAAAGACTTTAGCTCTAGTGCTACTAATTGACGAGTAATCATGTAGTTAGGTTCTTGTTTTAAATGCATAATTTCTCTATATAAGATATCAAATTAAAATAAAAAATATAAATCATCAAATTTTAATATCATAACAAATTTATATATGAAAGTGTTGAGGAAAATTGAAATATATCAACAAAAATAAAATATTAGTAATTAATAACTTTTTTCTTTTTAAAGTATATTTTACTTCTTAATTTAGCAGTCATTGTTTAGTGATCATTAACGATTATTACTACTAATATAAATAATCAAAATATTATTTTAATAACTTAAAAAGTTCTATATTTAATAGTAATAACTTAAAACAAAGAAAAGGTCAACTCCATTCAAAATTGCCCTCTCACGGATTCTGAAAACTATACATAGCTTGTAAGAATGACGTTTTCGTAAATTTGGAAGTATAAATTCTAGCTATAAATATAATTAATTAAGCTTATAATTCCGATTATCATCCTTGCAATTAATATTGAGTTAAAAAAGAAAAATGATCCTTGGTTAGGCTTATACTATTAGAATTTTTGTTAGTAGATTTTTTTTCTTCTGTAGATCTTTTATAAAAAGAACTTTTTTAATAAACCAGTTGAATGTTTAGTGTCATTTAAAAAAGAACTTTTTTGAAAGACTTTCATACAATAGATTATTTGGCAACATAAAAATCAATATTTTTAATTTTAACTATATTTTATTATTTAATAAAATTATTTATGCATATAAATTTTTTTAAAGTATATTAAACAATATGCAAAGCAAAATATATTAATTATTATATAATTTTAAACCATAATGAAAATATATCTAACAAGATCTTTTATATAGATTATAACATAAGTAAGGTAATATCGAAAATAAATATTAAAACATATAAAAAAACTAAATAAAATTATATAAATCTCAAAATAAATGTCCAAGTTAGATAAATAGTTATATACATAATAAACGGGAAGATATGTTTGTGGGTATTATAAGAATTATGTGTAAAATATAAGGACAAATCTACTTAAAAAAGTTTTTTTTTTAAAACTTGAGCTTTAAAAAAAGCTTTATTTGGTTGCTAAAAAGGTCATATTTATTAAAAAAGTGTTTTCTTATTTTAAGGCCAAGCACTTATTTTTTTAAAAAAACTTTTATAGAGAAACAAGTACTTATTTACCTCGCAAAATTCCATCTTAACAGTCACTTAACCTTCTCGCAAAATTCCATCTTAACAGTCACTTAACCTTGTATTTCTTTTGTTCTCTTAAAAGAAATTTCACGTAATGACCTATTAACGTCTTCAACTCTGTCTCAAGTTGTACAATTCAGAGAGCGATATTCTTCTTCGGCTAAAATTGTCAACAAGCCTACTTCTCCATAAATCCAAAACCATCATCAAGCTGGTAATTACAGATTCTTTTTATCAATGGTAACTTAATTAATTCTATCACCCCGTATCTTTAGCTTGTCTTCTACATGAGAATTGCCAAGTTAGGTCTGACGCACATCCGAGCTGAAAAAAGAAAAGAAACATGAATGGAGGTTGAATTATTCCAGGAGGTAATATAAATCTTAAGACTTTCCATACCCCTGAAAAGTAAAGAGTAAAGAGTTCAACTTTGGCATATATATATATATATATGTAAAGTTTCTGCATGCGGGAAATTAAAGTAGTTAAATTAAACCAAGGCAAGAATACCAAGTGAAGTTACCGCGACATCATTCTCCAGGTTCTGCAAGAGATCGTAATTCCAGCTGCTGGGTTGATAATTTGCCGACCGTCTGCCCTCTGTTCTTAAACTGGAGTTATCTGTGGTCACGGAGCACCGAACCTTCCAAGTTATGGTTGATCCACGATGAAGGCCCCTTCTGATAAACAAAGCTTGTCCATGGGGTTTAGGTGTCAAGGCCAAAGGACGTTGCAGCCAAAAGAGATCACTTGCCATGTGCTAAAATGTAAAGTGCTGCTTCAAAGTCCAACTAATAAAATGCCAATTACAACTTCTTTTAACGTCTATAACGCTAAGACATGTATGGCACGTACATATATATAGCGAGGGAGAGACAGAAACCCACCGACTACTGACAGAAATTTCGTTGATGTCGTACAGATTTTTTTAAATTAAAAACCATTCTGACCATACAGTTGAATTCAGGTCAAGCGTTGCCTTAACTGTCGAAATCAATGGAGTCGTGACTCGTGAAAGCTGCACGTTCATATATACTTAGAGAGAGACAGAAACAGAAACCCACCTGCCCATTGCTGGCAGAGATTTGGTTGATGTCGTATTGATTTTTTTTAATTAGAAGTTAAAACCATTCTTACCATACAGTTGAATTCAGGTTAAAAATTGTCTTAACTGTCAAAAATCAGTGGTGTCGTAAAAGCTTTGCTTCATGTTGAAATCATGGAGCGGATCCTACCTGATTCCTTGTTTGTCATACTATGCGTATATGAGATAATCCTTCCTGACCATTCAGAGAGGAGGTCAGGAAAATGTACGTGTGTAAATTTCTCAGACGGAAGGATCACCAAAGGGGAGAAGTTGTCCAACATTTAAGGTCTAGAAACTTCAATACGATGATATTCATGAACGTTAATTAACTTGGAGCACCATATCTTGACGGATAAATTTGTAGACACATATTGAAGATTTCGTTTATTACATGTTCGGGACGATTTGGACACAGTCCACAACCATCTGCTTAAATGACAAGTGTCTTCCCGTTTAATATTATATCCACATAAAATAAGAGTTCTGCCAACAATATCATTTTCAAATGGTTCCTTCTGTTTTCCTTTTCCCCCACTCACAATCAAACATATCTTTGTTTGCAAAACACAGTTCATACAAGTGTTCAATTTGTATAAGGTTTGTAGAGATCCAGGTTCACTTTGATTGAGGTTATTGGATGATCATTGTCCTTTGCAGATGGTATCGAGCTATCTTCTCCTACAGAAATTATAGTGGCAGGAATTCCTTCTACGAGATTGGTGAATAGCTCTAATGGATAGCAAACAGCTTCCCTGGTAGCAGTCTTTAAAGGGTTTGCCCATGGATTTGCAACAACTGCGATGGTGAAGGGCTGGTGTATATTAACCACTTGTTAATATAGGATACCTTAAGTATAAGTCTGCAATAATTGAGGTATTTATTTCTCAAAAAAAAAAGAGGCATTTTTTCAATTTGGCAAAAATATGATAAATTTTCTTTTATTCAAGGAAGCCAATTGTAATTATAAAAAAAGGGTATGACAGTCTTTTGTCACTTTTATGATATTTTTCTTTCTTTGTTCTATTTCACTACGACATTTGGATATAAAAAAAATCGTTAATAAAAGTCCAAAAATTATTGTTAATAGTTATTAGCAATGATTTATAATTGTTGTCGAAAACGTCATAAAATCCCTGTAGCTAAAAACTATAGGTAGCATTGTTTACTAATCGTTGTGAATAGTTTTAGCCTACGTTTTGTTTCATAGCGAAAAACTATTAGAGACGTTTTAAGACATTGTTGCCAATATCTTTTGGCCTATGCTTAGTTTTCAAAGCTAAAAATTATTAGTTACGTTTTTTAAAATATAGCTTAAAATATGCTTAGTTTTTGTAATTAAAAATTATTAGCTATGTTTTCGAAAACGTAGTCAAAAGTTTTTAACTACATTTCAAAAACGTAGCTAAATGTTTTTAAATGCGTTTCCATAAATATAGCCAAAGATTTTTAGCTATGTTTTGTAAAATTTAGTCAAATTTTAATATACATTTTAACAAAATGATATACCATGTTGAATTATAATTATTTGTGATGCTTTTAATCCATATTATTATATATAATATTTATATTTTTCTCAATTTATTATACAAAAATTATAAAAATTTTGATAATTTAAAGCATTGTATATACAAAACAAAATATGATTAAATTTGTTTGTGTATAAAATTTTAATTATAACTTCACAAATACGTATATACGAAAATAATAAATATAAGTATTAGTTTACAAAATATAATACAAATCACTTAGCCTCGTTTTCATTTTCACTGCTTACATAATTGGGACCAACTAATTTTTTTAGGTACTTTTCATGCTTGACTAACTTTTTTCATTATGTTTTAATTTAACCTTAATCAACTTGTTTTCCTCTTCAAGACGTTGAACATTTGTTAATCTTGATGAGGATGAAACAGTTAGTTTAGGACCAAACTCATGACCTTTGATATATTCGGATCGTGTACAAAGCACCTTGTTGCAAATGTCTTCTACATTTGTCTCATTTCCCTTAGACATTGATGTTTGTAGCAACTCTTGCATCTTATTCTAAAATTTAAAAAATGAAATCAATATTCAATGCAAATATTATTAGCTAGTACTACAAAAATAAATAAAATTAAAATTAAAACAAAATTTTATACTTACATAATAATTTTGTGCTTCTTTAGACATCCACCATTGACTTTCCTTATAATGAGTGAGTTTATAGAGTGTAATCCTATCATACTCTTGTTCATGTAGTTCTTTCTTATTTTATTTTATGAAAACAAATACAATGCACAATAAATAATATAATATTTATTGATATAATTTTAACTTGTAAATAAAGATCTTACATATTCATTTTGTACGACAATAAATGATTTGAAGCCTTGGTTATGAGAAGTTTTTATTTTTCCTTTGTTCACTTTGGCCTTCTCAAAATTTTCCTAAATAAAGAAAAAGATATTAATTAAATCATCTAACAAGATTATTGTAAGCAAATGTGATGAGAAAGAAAATAAATGAATGTTGGGAGAGGCCTAATAATCACACAAATTGTTCCAATTTTCTGAAGACATCAGTTCCAAAACATGTCTCCTTGCCTCCGCATCAGAAGAAAAAGATTTGTAATACTGATGCAGTCTATAACAACAATCTCTAATTCTTTGTTTTAATAATGAAGTGAAACTGTTTGAAACTTCAGGGTTGTTGATATCGACAATATTCAATTTCATCTATGAACAAAAAGTAAAAGTGTAATTAATCTTAAAATAAGTGAAACAATATTGTTTATAGTTAAATAAATCAAAATTTTACTAAAACTTTATCCAAAACATTCTTGAGCTAGTTGTCATCCTTCAACTACTTAGTATACTTTTGGCAACATAATTCTGTTATGGAAGTCATCCCCAACTCACTAGACAATTTTGTTGATTGAATCTTATCCAGAGGATGACTTTGCGAAGTATCAATATGTACTAATAACTTGTTAGTCATTGCAACATTCATTCATTAAAACTCACAACCTTTAGTTATACCTCATACTTTTTTTTTTCTTTCTGATATTGACATTGGAACTTGACAACAAATGAATAATGATAAAAAAATATTCTCACAAATATTTTTTCATTATACGTCACATAGAGATTATGCCTTAATAACAATTCCTTCTAATATGACAAATTGAAAAATATGATTTTTTTATTCTAATTAAACTCAACAACACTTCGCTTTTTCTTTCTATTACTTAGGTGTTTTCCAGGTGTAATGCCACTCAAATATGATAATTAGTAAACCATATCATCATTGGACAAGTGTAATAGAGCTTCACCCAATTCTACTTTTCCATTAATCAATTTGCTTCTTCGTCATCTATGCCTATGTGCTAAGTAACAACTATGTCTCGTGTAACATATTTTACTTTGTAATCTCATTGAATGAGTTTGATGGTTACATATGGGACAGACCATATACCCTTTAGTACTCCATCTAGAAAAATTCCCATAAGCTGGAAAATCATTTATAGTCTAACAGTCGCATGCATTATAAATGTTTTACCTTCAACAACATCATAAGTTTCTAATCAAACCTTCTAAAGATGATTTAAGTCATTAATTAATGGTTGTATATGTACATCGATATCCTTATTAGGAGGAGTAGGTCCGGGAATAAGTAAAGATAATAACCTAAATGGCTCCTTTATATACTTCCATGGAGGTAAATTGTATAACACTATAATTACCAACTACATGCTATAGGAAATGTAGGACCTTGGCCTCTCGGGCCTCGTGCCCACTTGCTTGCAGATATTGTCCTTTTTGGGCCTCGCGCCCGCACGGTTTTGCTTTCCCCTTCTGACTCGTAGGGAAGGGATGAAAAGTTTCCACAGGACTTCCCAGGAGGTCACCCATCCTGGTACTACTCTGGCCCTAGCACGTTTAACTTCGGAGTTCTGATGGGATCCGGTACGTTAGGGCATAGAAAACGCGTCTGTAAGGGAGATGTTTTCACATCCTTATAAGGCATGCTTCGTTCTCCTCTCCAGTCGATATGGGATGCCTATGGCGCATCCTCCCCCCTCAGGAGGGCCAGACGTCCTCGCTGGCACAACGCTCGGGTACTGGCTCTGATACCAATTGTAGGACCTCGGCTTCTCGGGTCTCGCGTCCACAGGGCCTCGGCCTCTCGGGCCTTGCGCCCACCCGCTTGCAGATATTGTTCGCTTTGGGCCTCGACCTCTAGGGCCTCGCGCCTACACGGTTTTGCTTTTCCCCTTCTGACCCGTAGGGAAGGGATGAAAAGTTTCCTCAGGACTTCCTAGGAGGTCACCCATCCTGGTACTGCTCTAGCCCTAGCACGTTTAACTTCGGAGTTCTAATGGGATTCGATGCGTTAGGGCATGAAAAACGCGTCTGCAAGGGAGAGGTTTCCACATCTTTATAAGGCATGCTTCGTTCTCCTCTCCAGTCGATATGGGATGCCTATGGCACATATAAGTTTTCTCACATTTACAAGTCTTATAGTTTTCCAACGCGACGCTTTTCTAAAGTATGCGTTTTCGGATGTCGGAGTTAAGAGGTTTGACTTTAAGCGTTTGAATTTCTTTGGTTTTCGATCCGAAGTTGACCCACTTTCATTTTTTTTATTTCTTTCGTTTTCGCCCACTTTGTATTTCGATTTATGATTCCGAGGTTGGGTTCCGAAAACGGGTCCCAACATTTGTGGTATCAGAGCAAGAAAATGAAGCGAAAATAGTTTGGTTTTCTTTGAAGATGGATTCCGAAAACAGGATCCAACAGGAAATACTCATATTGTCAAATGAATTATATACATCTGAGTCTAAACCAAGTCAAACATTACAATAATCCTCTGCGAACCATCTTTCCATGCCATTGAGTCTGCTGGATGACGCATAATGTCATCATCAATGCGTTTCTCTTTATGCCACCACATTGTTGACATAAAAAGCCTTTGTAGTTGTGGTTTAATAGAGAAGTATCTCAACATTTTATGCAAACCTGTCCCATATCCACTTGCCACCTTAATGTACCATAAATGGGACATTCTTTATGATCTTTACTGTCCTTCCAAAAAGATAGCACAATCATACTTACAAGCATATATTGATATATATCCTAATCCAAGGTCCCTTAACAATTTATTTGCTTCATATTAAGACTTGGGAAATAATTGTCCAACAGGTGACGCATCATTGAGCAAGTCAATTAACATGTCAAAAGATTTGTAACTCCATTTCTCATAAACATTCGAATACAACAACTTTACAACAAAAGATAGCTGTGAGAATTTCGAGCACCCTAGATATAATTCTTTTTAAATAACTTTTAATAACTTTCTAAAATTATCCTATGTAATACTACCAATTATTTCAAGGAAACCAGTTTCATTTGTATTCTCCATATAATTCCCATAATCCTCTAACATCTTGCCAATCCCATCATCACCATCGTCATTAATATCACAAGCTTCTACATCATTTTTTTAACTACCATCAACACCTATATCAACACTTCTACTACACCTTGCTTCTGAATGTTCACCATGATAAAACCATAAAGTATAGAATTTATATATGCCTAGGATTAGCAAGTGATTATATACCACATCTTGACTTTGAATTTTCACATTTAAGCAATCTATGCATAGACAATGAATACAATATTCTACACCTTTTTGACCTTTTACAAATGGCATAAAGCTCTTAACTCTCTATAAGTATTTAATGGACCATTTCTGATAAGACATCCAACTTTTTCCATCTAACTATACAATTAAAAATAAATTATTAAATTACTAAATGCAATTTAAGTTCTAAATAATATAATGATAAATTAATACAAGTTGACATACTAAGAGTTAATTAAAAAAAACAATGAAATTGAGCCTGCTAAGAATAAGAAGCATGAACCCAACATAAAAGTCATCATGTACATGTAGTGAGTTTTAAACATACCTCTTAATAGTAGTAAAGATTGTTTTACATAGAATATTATTGGGTTTAAGGTTGCACTTTTAATGGCTTTAATGTTGAGATATTGGATCATATTAGGTAAAGAACTTTGCATTAAAGCTATTGGATCATGAATTATAGTTTTCAATTTGTCACCATAACATCACCAAGGTACGTGACATTGTTAGACCACATAAATCAAGAAAGGCTCTTCTCACTGTAACCCCTAGGCTTATGGAACATGTCACCGATAAGCCTCAACGGAGTTGTATCATGGGTTTTTAGCCTATATACCATCTAAGTGATTTATAAAATAGATCATCCATAATTGTAGGTGGATTTCTTATGTTTTATGTGCAAAATTATGAAAATGAGCAATTAATTAAAGTCATAAAAATTATTCAAGTGAGAATGCAAAGTAAATATCAATTTCTCACATATGGCTAATTTAGCTAGACTAAAACTAACCTAAGTTTGTTGGACTTCCTTTGGGGTTGTAGACATGCATAAACCAACAATCGTAATCCAAAGTTGAATCTAGTAATGAAACTTTGACCCTTCAATCAAAAAGAATAAATGATGCTAAGTATGCAAAATGAGCTTGAGACTATTAGACTTGAATTATTAACTTGGACTAATCTTAATAAATTGAACTCCCTTCAGATTCATATATTGAAGGTGTATCACATGTACAAAAGTTGGATTGTAATTTCTTTTTCCTACTATAAAGTATATCTTTTTAATCATTAAAATATTGTTTATTTGAATTAAATTATTTTTATCTATAATCAATTAAAATATAACTTAACTAAAATTTGTTATACAATTTTTATAATAGCTACTAAAAAACATATAGCTTGCATATAAAATATTTTGATATTGAGGAGGAATAACTATTAGGTTAATCACTTAATCTCTAAATTGTACTTCTTTGAAAATTTAATCAATTGAATTAGTAGTGGGATGATAATGAAGCTTAAAACCTAAATATGTTTCATTACTTCTTTGTTAGATTAAAATGTTTTCAATTTATATTTTAGTGATAATAAAATGTTTAACTAATGTCTTTGTTAATGTGGAAATCAAGTTGATCAAATTGTAAATCAAGATAGAAAGTTGAAGAACATGGTCTCAAGTTAAATGCTTTACTATGCCGCAAAAGTATCGATGAACATTGTCTCAAGTTAAATACTCTAACAAACCATTCATTGAACATTTACTAGGCTTTCCTTAAATAAGCCCGAAGGGTGGTAAAAAAAATCAAAAAGGTTCCTTATTGAAAATAGAACAGGAAAACAATACCTAATGTATGACTTACCTAGGCTAATGGACAACCAAAGATGACTGCAAGAAACTGGAGACGATCATAGCATAGCAAACGACCCTTCTTCGATAGTGAACTAAGAGGAAATACCACAGCTAACACAAAAACAAAGGGAGCTTTGTTTTGGTGTTAATAATCAAACAAAATGACGTTGTTTTTGGTTTAAACAAATGACATCATTTTCGATTAATTTGGAAGAAACATACAATTTGGCAATGATTCAGAAAATTTTCCCAAATGTAGGCCCATAACCATTGGTGATGTTTTTGAACATTTGGCAACATTTTTTTGAATCGTCATTAAATCTTAGGCTTTGGCAATGATTTTAGTTATTAGTCGCCAAATATTAATTGACATATTTTATGTAATATAGAAATCCAATAAAATAGTATATAATTTATATATAGTAAATAGATTTTTCTGACACCACATTAAATTATCAAATCATATATTTTAAAAGAGAAAAATAAAAAGTATCTATGTAATATTAATTAATTTTGTGTTTAAAGTTTTATAAATTTTTTAAATTAGATTGCTATTAGCTATATTTAATTTATATTTACACTTAGAATCATTCTCAATAATATTTAATTTGATTTTTATGAACATGACATTAATTTTATTATTTCTTTCCCATTTTTACTATATTGAAATTGTTTTGTAATTATATTATAATTAATTTAATTATATATGGTAATTAATATATTGATATATGAATCTATAGATAATACTTGTAATTAATATAATGATTATAGAACAATCTCTAGAGAGAAAACACCTATCCTTTAATAAGCATAAACAAACAAAAACATAACCCACAACTACTAACAAAGAAAAAAAATGACAACATTGTAGTAGGCAGTAGACAAGGTAATCTATCTACGATAACATTTTATAAATAACAAAAATAAATCCTCCCTAATAGAAAGAGTCTTCAGATCTTTCCTAATTAGGGTTGAACTATCGAAAGTGAGCTTCTTCTCCGAGAAGGTCAAGTTTGTTAGGCTTATTAATAGTTTTGATGATGATCATATAAAAAATTCAAATTGAATTTATTTCCTTATATTTTTAAGGGTCTAATTCTTAAATGGAAATAAAATCATAGCATAAATGTTTTCCTTCTTGAAGGATCTTTCTTTATGAACTTGCCTTACTTATCTTGCAATATCTAAAAATATTTATGAATGACATCTATCAACTACACATTTCTCTTAACGATTGATTATTGCAAGATTCTAGAAAAGATAATAATGAAGATTCAAAGTCAAATTCAGGAAAAAAAATGAAGCAATAACTAGTTGAAGAAAATGTCTATTTAAGCAAAAGGCACTAAAGTTGCCAAAAAGAGAAGCATCGAAGGCAAGAAGAGAAAAAGCCAAATTATTGAGATACATCAATACTCTTAAAAGTAATATCATTATCAAATCTCTTGTGCTTTAGAAAGTGACAATTCTTTTTTAGAGAGATCATGAAGCTCATAAGGAGCAAATTATTTGTTGAAAGTTTATAGAGGCTAGCTAAATACTACTAGGTTGGAAGGTTGGAGAACCTTGAAAAATATGTACTCGTGAACTTGAAGAGGCTCGTCAAATTACTACTTAGGATTTTAGTGACACACTCAAGTTGGATACTTGGAGACTGGATGTAAGCTTAGGTCATAAGCCGAACCAGTATAAATCGATTGCGTCCTTTTCTCTCTTCTTTTAATTTTTATATTTTCGTATTATATTATGTGTGTTCATTTCACCAAGAGGCTCCTTTATTGTTACAGTAGGCACCTTCTGTTTTCAACTAGTTAAAGGTTCCTTTCATTTTAACAGGTGCCTTCTATTTTACATTGTCTTAACTGGATTTATCCTTTAGCAGGCTCTTGTTGCTTAATAGGTTCTTATTACTTAAACAGGGTTCTATTGCATAACAAACTTCTATTGCTTTGCAGGCTCCTATTGTGGTTTTAAGTTTTAATAAGCCTCTGTCATTTTATTTGAATTAAAAGTATCTTTTGCATGTGTTTGCTTTATCATTTGGTATCAAATTAGGCGAGGTTTCAAATTTTTATGTTTTACAGCACGTGATAGATAATGGAAAACACCTTAAGAAGTTTTGGAAGGACAATCTGTCTCAAAACCTCCTTACTTCAATGGAAACAACTACTCATATTGGAAAGAGTGAATGACCATTTATCTTAGTTTGGTGCTATTGTTCCATCTCTCTGTGAAGAAGTCTCAGATCTAATGTAGGGGAGAGTTAAGAGTAAGTTGATGATATATTATCTCTCTTCCTTTTTCGATCAAAAACATTCACTATTGAATAAACAACTATTTTAGGTAAGACATAAAGAACATATTGTAAATAACCACTTACATATAATTCATCACCATGAAATATATTACATTGGTTACTCTTAAAGATCGTATAAAATCCATGCTTATCTACTGACGAAATGGAATTAATATTCGAAACAAATTTAGGAACATAATAACAATCTTCTAATAATAAAGTCTTTCCCGTAGGCATAACAAGAGAAATTGTTCCTACAGCTTGAACAACAACACTTGCTTCATTCCCAACTTATAGCCTAACTTCTCCTTACTTCAATCTTCTTGCCCTTCCACTTATGCTTAGAAGAGTTACTAACCAGGTTCACAGACCCTGACACTTTCACCTTCTCAGATGATGCTACTTGATTTTTATAATCGATCAACAAGTTGAGCAATTCATGAAGATCACAGTCCATCTTATTCATGTTAAAGTTAATAATGAATGGTGAAACAAAATCAGTAAGATACTATAATATCAAATCTTGTGACAACTCTTTCCCTAGTGAACATCCCAATTTCTCAAGTTGTTCTATAAGATCAATCATTTTAAGAACATGGGATCCCACAGGAGATTTGGGCTTTAGTTCAGACTTGAATAGGGAGTTAGATAATTGGTATCTAGTAGTCCTATTTTGTGACCCATACATCTTTTTAAGATGCTTAATGATCTGTGGAAGATTCATACCTTCATGATGTCTTTGGAGTTCAGAACTCAATGATGCTATAATAATACACTTGGCATTAGTACTTTGTTTATGGTACTTAAAATATGCATCCAATGCATTAGTATCATCAATTCCCTCAAGAGGCACTTTCTTCACGGGTTTATCGATCACATTGATAAGTTTTTCATGTATGAGAATAATTGTTAGATTGTGGTACCAATCGTCAAAATTGTTACCCGTTAGCTTGTTAGCATCAAGAATGTTTTGCAGTGATATAGTAGACATTTTAAGAAATCTAATAAAAAAGAAGACACCAAAATAAGAACACAATCGTATATTATTAAGACGTGGACTTTTATCTAAATGATATAAAATCTTTAAAACATGAATGAGCCCTTGGTTGTCAAGTCATTACTCATTCATAATTAAAGAGTGATAAATTTTCTATTTTATCATATAAAATTTATAGTAGGCTCAATACTATATAGTCATCTGGTTGTCAAATCATTCTTATTAGTATAGTTTAATTTATCCATCCAAGTGACGGAGAATTAATTAATATTATACTCCTTCGGTAGTCTAGGCCAAAAGTATAAAATTAAGTAATTTTTCCTCACACATGCATCATATGCAATAGGAAATATTATTTATCCTTGAAGTACAAGTCACCTGGTTATTAGGTCATTCATTGTAAACAAAAATAAATATTGTTATCTTCTTGGGTGGAAAATTCTTTTTGAAAAAATATCATATATTATATCAAAATAAACTCAATAATTTTAAAGGGTTAAGATTTTATGTTATTAAGACAATTTTAATAATATTAGTGATCATATCACATTTTCAGACAACATTTGCAAGAAACTTTTAACTTAACAATGTAAGTCATAACAAATGCACTATAATCAATGAGTTCACCGTGCATATCTTTGATGGATAACATTTGTCCAATGTTATTTAATGAGTTTACCGTGAAGATAGTGGAAAGATAAAATATGGAATTTGCTTTTAAAACCTTGTAATAAACATCATATGCCATGTGTTTTATGATACCAATTAGTAAAAAATAAAATTCTATCAAAAACTTTTCCATTGCTTTTAAAACCGTGTATTTATGATAATATCTGTCAAATGCATTTAATGAGTTTTCATTTTCTATGAAACCAATTTCACAGTGAATGTTAAAAGCTTTCAACCAAAAGCTTTTAAACTTCAAATCTGTAGTAAACCATGCGTACAAATGCATTTAATGAGTTTTCATTTTATGTGAAACCAATTTCATAGTGAATGTCAAGATGATCTCATACATGTTTTTTTTTTTTGGACGAAAGACAAAAATATCATAGACCAAGAAAGGCTAAAAACCTAACCCAAGCCAACAGGCTTACCCTGAAATAAATCACACGTTAAAACAATGCTTAAGATACGATATATAATTGCACAAGAAGGGGGGGGGGGGGGTTGAATTGTGAATTCCCCTTTTTAAAATTCTTTCAAAAACTTCCTTTAAAAGAGCGTTTTTTTTT
>JAOSBK010000009.1:2488981-2508037 GCA_027568895.1 Erythroxylum shatona | reverse complement strand
TATGGAGTAGGTGGTCACATGTGTATTAGGTGGTTGAAATGTACTATAAATAGAAGGTTTGATGTAAGAGAGATATGGAATGAATATATAAGAATAAGTCTTCTCTCTCAAATACTCTGAAATTGTAATTCTGGTTTTATAACAATCATTATATTTTAACGACATTTTTCTGATCTGAGCTGTCCTGCTTCTTCAATTCTGGCCTGCAACAAAGACTCGGTATAAACCCTAGAATTTTCAGTTCTCGAATATTTTTGAAGTGTCGTCATGTGTTGAAGGTTTTGAGTTCGAATTCTATCAAGTTCCTCGAGTGTTTTCAAGTGTTAAGAATAGGATCTAATAATCAATTATGAGATGCATTCAATCGCTTGATGCTTCCAAACCAAAGTCGTCTAGTGTTTACAGTTGTTGGATTACTGGAACAATCTTAGAGTGCATTACTACAGGAGCAGTGCTTGGAATGTTGGGCCTCCAAGTCCAAGCCTTATATTAGATAAAATCTTATCAAAGCTCTAAACTTCGAACACATGTCTATGCTAACCAGAATCGCCATCCCACCTCTCCCTTTGCCCCATCATTTGGTAAATTCATCCTGCTTCATGTTAATGCGTTGCAATTCATGTTCTTCTTGATCGTAGTTAAATATTTCGCTTTTGTTTTCTTTCTGTAATTGTAGTTTGTTCTAATTGCTACGTTGCAATTCCTTTTCAGGGTTTTAATGACCAACCCTGCGTCTCCATGCGGATTTCAAGGCTATTTCATTTGAAAACGTCGTCCCTTTATCAGAAACCATCTCGAAGATTTTGCTCCATTAACAGTGATAGCGATGTGAGTCTCGTTTCCTCTTTTAACTACTGGAGATTCTTTACTTCTTGGATCATACTCTTTCTTCCTCTTCGCTCTAGTAGAATCTTGGCTTACCCATGTGTAGTACATGCCAAGTTGCATCAAAATGTCCTTCTGTTTGTATAGGTTTTTGTTTGACATTTTCATCTATCTTATTTTTGCATAATCTTGCGTTTCTTCACTTAATCCAAATTACTTACAGCGGTATGGTTTGCTGTTAACTTGCTCTATCTTCCCAGTAATTAAAGTCTAATCATCTTTCTTTCGTTCTCGTTCAGAATTGCATTATATGAACCGGAATGTGTGATCCTTCTTGAATGTCTGACATACCTTTCAAAACATGCCTTTAAATCCTCCCATCCATAGCTGACTTATCTTGTGTTTAGAAGAGTAATTATTTTCTTTGTCTGTATTCTAGGTCTTCATTTTGTTCCCAGTTTCCTTAAACTAGTTTTTTTCCCCCCTTTGCTTGTTTTATCTGATTTGAGTGCTTGAAAAGTGATATATGCTAATTCTGATTAATATGTTCTCCGTGCATTTCTTTCAAATCAAATAATAACGTCTGAATTAAGCTTATGTTTGCTTTTAGCTCTCAAGGCTAGGCTTATGGGCTGTCAGTTTCTCGCGACAACACTCCTAAACATGGTACTTTAAGTTTTTAACTGGCACAAACAGGAAGTTTCTTGCATACATAATTCCCCGTTATTTGCAAATGGCCACTTCTGACATTCTGGACTTTGGTCGTGTGTGTGAAATGTAATAACATTTTCACCCTCTTTACCTTTTTTCCTTACTACTCTTATGTTTTCCAGGTTCAGCAGATGAGAATGAGTCTAGTCAAAAATCAGTCACATCTAATGAGTACTTACTGCTAGCCTTAATGTGTTTTTAGTTATTTTTGACGACTACTTGTTTTCCCAATGACATGACGATGCCAAGAAGACTGTGCTCCTGCTTTTATTCTCATACTGAAGCAAAGTAAAATGCCTACGCTTCTAAATTAACTTTCTGAAGATGGTCTTTTAAGGATAATTTTGTTTCTTCCTTACATAATCATGCATTCTTTCATCCTTCAAACACGATGATATGAACTAAATGTATGTGGAGATTATTATCCTCAGAATCCACTGTTGTTCAGCCCAATGTTTCATGCTATACCTGAAAGACAAATTTCCTGTGTAAATTTCATATTTTCCTCTATAAAGAACTGTGAATTTTTAATTTTTAAAAGCTTGTGAAGTTTCATGATCCGTAGGTATGATTATTGTAGTTTCTTTTCATAATAATTTCTCAGTATCATTGATTAACTTGTCAGATTGTTGACGAGACTAAAGCGATATGGAATTTCTGGAGTATTGGCTTATGGACTTTTAAATACTGCATACTATCTTACGACATTTCTCTTGGTGTGGTGAGTCAATACTTTCTACATTTGATGAGTTAATGCACTCTGAAACAGAGAAAAAAGAATGTAGTCCTATCTGACTGTAGTTGTTAAAAGTTTTATATGTGAAAGTTCTAGGATTTGTCACTGAATTGTTATAGTGTGTTGAACCAACAATGGTATCATGAACAACCATAAGCAAGATTGAATTAAAAAGTGACTTGCTTTAGTGCAGAGGAGTCTGAATTGCTTCTATTCTTTTCCCCTTATAAATTCATTATGTGGATCTCCTTTTGACCAAATCAAGATTGAGGTTCTTCATCTTTTAGTTCTACCTTATCTTGAAATGTGTGTGCTTCTGGTCCTTACGTTGTAAGTGGCGGGGAAGGTGTCTGTTTGAAATTATCTTTTTCTTTGTGCTTCTCTAGCATTTCTTGATGCACGCTTAGCAAATTGCAAACATAGTCTTATCCTTCAGACGTTATCATAATATTGCCTCACTTTATTTATAGGTTTTATGTTGCTCCTGCACCTGGAAAACTGGGATTTTTGGCTGCTGTAGAAAGGTAATTCTTTATCTTGTAGCTGGTGTGAGATGAAAACTGACACTCAGCTGCTTAGTAATTGTCAGGTTTTTCAAAGTGATGGCTATGGTGTGGGCTGGTAGTCAAGTTACTAAGCTTGCTAGAGCTGGAGGGTTAGTTCCTTGTAATCCCATTTTGTTCCCTCTACTACTCCAAGTTCTGATGCTCTGATTCTTAGTGAGATTTATTTCCCTTGCCAACCTACTTTTTGTAAACACAGTTAGTCTTTTAGGCATTCATGTATTGTCTGTTGATTGCTCACCGTACAGCATGAAACAAGAAGGCTTGAGAGTCAATTATTTAGTTCTTGATTTTGATAATCATATCTTATTCGGAGTAATTGAATTAAGCTTAGGAGTGTCAAAGGGCTACAAAGTTATCAGATAGTGTTGTAAAGTTTGTATGATGAACATTTATTCTAGAGCATGAGATATTTACTTTACCTGAGAAGATAAAAGATATGGTGGAAACAGTATTTAGAATAGAAGAAAATGATGACTGAAGAAAGAAAGTGGAGAAATCCTTTTAAGTCATGGGGTATCTCTGTTGTCTAAAATTCTTCTTTGCATTCAAGAATCAAATCATGACAAAATGGTTTGACTATTTTTTATAAACCCTTAATATAGTTATTAACTTACATAGTCTTCCTTTCAGGGCCCTTGCTCTTGCACCTTTTGTGGACGACGGACTCTCATGGTTCACCGTTAAATTCAAATTTGATTCTCAGGGAAAGGTATGAAATGTTCAGAATGGTAATTATTTAGCTCAATATGCTATACCTAATTTCGTACTTTTTCAGGCTTTCATGGCCATTGTGAGCTTCTGTTTTGGACTGGCCATCATTTTATTTTTAGCTGTGACATTGCTTTGGGCGTAAGCAGTATCCAACTTGTGTTCCTGTGCTGGTAGGAAAAGTTGTGGTCTTTGAAAATTCAGAAGTTCCGTGCCAATGTGGTTCGACATGTGGAAATAATTCAGTAACAATCAAATCATGTATGACCGCCCTTTGCAGTTATGAGAAGGTTACATAGCGAAAAGGATGCTCCAATTGTCGTTTTGTTCTCCGAGTTATTTTGTACGAGTTCAATGTAAATGGTGACAATAATATGTTCCACGTTTTTCAAAACGAGTTAGCTATAAAATTATCTTTTTTCTCAGAAGTCCAATGATATAATTCTAAGTTTATTGACGTCTTAGTACAGCATCCCTTCCCAATGTTGCTGCAAAAGTGTTTTCTTCTGTTTATTTCTTTGGTGGAGTTTGACGAGTCACGGCTAAAAGATTGGTGGTGTGAGAAAAATTCATGGGATCATTACATAAATTGTATGTTCAGATGAGATAATGAAGCTTTACACATAATTTGTTACTTAAAATTAGAAACTTAATAATATTTGTACATAGAAACTATAATGAAGCTTTACACATAATTTGTTACTAAGTAGTTGACTTTGTCTTGTTGCTGAAGTTTCTCACTACCAATACCAAATAATGTCTTCTTCTTAAAACAGCAAGACTGTTACAAGCCTTATGATGTGTTACAATATGGTTAAGATCTGAATTCCTACAAGGCAAGACAAAAACAACTTCGAGAAAAGATAAATTAAAAGTCAATGTTATAATCAAATTCAAGTTAAATAGATTTAAAGTGATATGAAAAAAGGCATAATTTAATTTAGACAAGTATTAAGATATGAAAGATGAGTCCAAAAGGAGAATATAAATGTTCAGAGTATAGAAGAAAAGATCTTGGTGGAGTCTAAAGAGAACTTATTTAAAATATAGAATATAAAACTTTATTTTAAAAAGTTTTAAGAATATAAGCAGTCAACATTTACAAGAACTCAAAAGTTACCATAAATATTATTATATTATATCACTTACTTAAGTGAAAGGTTACCACAAAACTTATTATATTAAATGGTATATTAATAAGATCTTTAATAAAAAAATTTCATAAAATTCCATTACTTTAAATAGTAATTTGATAATGAAATTGTTTTTCTTTTTGGAAATAAAAAGAAATTTATAAAGATTTAAAAGAAGGAGATACAGAGTATTACTCCAAACAACTAAGGCAAGAGCATGACGACGCCATTGAAAAATAAAAAACCAAATCAAACGACAGCATACATTAAGTGGAAGCAAGATGCTCTATTAATGTTTGGTAGCTATAAGTGGTATAGAAATCTCCTCCTTGCAATCGGAGTATCATAGAGCTTCCGAATTAGGGAAACAGATGGATTATTCATCTTCAAAAGGCATTGTTGTCTCCTCTTGGAATTTTGTCAGATGGCGAGGGTCTCTTAGAGGTCTGGTGGTTGCTTCAACACTGGCTCAGTTGATTAGGTATTTTAATTTCTTCGTTGCTTCTTAACAGTACTGTTTATCTTCTGCTTCTCTTTCATTCCTGTGATTATCTTTCGATAATAGCTTCTAGTTAAACGTTCAATGAATCTAGGATGGTTATCTTGCATGTTTGATTGAGGTTACGAAGTAGAATTAGTTCTCTAATTTCATAGAGGATCTCAGAAGCAAGGACCTTTTTAGATGTGTTGGTTCCTCTAAATCGTCTGAGGTTTCTTTGCTTCTATAGTCCATATAAACAGAGTCCTAGGGATAGAACTTGGATCTGTCTGTTAGGGTCTAGAGGAATTGTAGAAATTGTAAATGTTTGGATTACCTCTGAGATAGTGTTCCTCGGGTTTAGCCATAAACATCTGTTGGCTATAGATTCCCATACATATATCCTATAAAGGCATGTGAAGAAGAGATGATCTCTTGTTTCTCCATGGATCTTGCACAGTGGACATGTTCTGTCTACTTGCAGATAGTGAATTGTATCAAAAGTATTCAGCATATTTAGGACTGCTAACTATAGTATGAAAGAAGCCCTTGGGATTAATACCTTACTCCAAGCAACTCTGTGCCATTCCATCTTTTGTTTCCTACATCTTAGGAGATCTCTCATGGCTTTGTTTATGAGTTTAAGGCTGGGTTGGGTATGCCAGTAGAAGGTATCCTAAGAATTAGGTTGGGGAAGGTATGATGGTTAAAGATGTATTAGGTTTTGAGGAAAGTTCCAAGTGCGCTCTATGATCATTTGGTTGATTTTAAGTTTGAGTGAGGTAGTTTGAGGACTGCTTAGAATGCCATAGTGTTGAATGAGAGGTCCCACACAAGTCCAATTGTCATTCCAAACATAAGTCAAGTTTTCATTCCCAATTTTACAAGAGATCCCATCTCAAACTTTGTCCCTCAATTTCAGAATCTGGTTAAGAAAATGAGAGTATGAGATTGATTCCTTAATGCTCAATAGACTTCTTTCCTTGAGGAAATACGAGTGTAGCCATTTCACCCAAAGAGAGTTTTTATCCATAAGGATCCACTATAGTCTTTTTAAGATTAGGGCTTGATTTTTTTATTTTTATAGGAGTTATGTTAACCCTCCTTCATTCTTAGGAGAGCAAATATCCTCCCATTTCACTTTAGCTAAATCTTTGACGCCATTTTGGTAATTCCATAGGAAGTTCTCGAGAATTCTTTCAATGGATTTGATGATACCTTGAGAGAGGAAGATGTGAGAGCTCTAGTAAATGTGGAGGGAGTTTAACACTGATTTGATGAGTTGAACCTTTCCTGCATATGACAAAGACTTGTAAACTCACAAACTAACTCTTCTCTGTATTTTCTCTAGTAGTGGGGTGCATTCTACACATGAGAGTCTTTTAGTGGAGAAAGGTCGAAGATACAGAAGAGGCGTCTCTTTAAAAAGCATTCCAGTAGATTGAGATATATGAGGCCCCGAAGTAGTAGCTTTTTCGGATAGGAGGAAACGACTCTTTGTTCAATTGAATTGTAGTCTAGAGGAGTTTCTGAATTTGATAAGTGCTACCATATAAATTTGTATGGAGTTCATGGAGGCCCTACAAAATAAAAGTAGATCATCTACAAAGTAGAAGTTAGTCAAATTGATCTTCTTGCATTTAGCATGGAATTTGAATTTTGTGTTTTTTAGGACTTTATGCTTCATGAGGGAGTTAAGTGTCTCCATAGAAAGGATGAAAAGGTAGGGGGTTAGGGGGTCCCCTTGCCTAAGTCCCCTTGTTGCCTTAAAGAGTGTGGTAGGAGTGCCATTGGTTAGGATAGACAAGGAGGAGGTTGAGATACACTCTTTGATCTAATTTATAAAAACCATTGGAAATCTATGAGCCATCATCAGAGTCTATAGGAAATCCCAGCTCATACTATCAAAAAATTTGTAGAAATTAACCTTGATTGTGCAATTTAGAGAGTAATTTGATCTTGAGAAGCCTTTTAGAAGCTCTTGTACAATTAGAATGTTGTCTCTATATGTCTGTCTTGCATAAAAGTGCCTTGGTTGTCACTGATTAGCAAAGCTAGTTTTTTTTAGTCTTGAGGCAAGTATTTTGGATATAATCTTGTAGAGAAAATTAGTACATGCAATAGGTTTGAATTCTCCAAAATGTGTAGGATTAGAGCATTTGGGAATCAAACAAATAAAGGTTTTGTTAATCTCTTTAAGTAGGAAATCCTTGGAAAAGAATTCTTTGACTGCCTCTATAACAAATGAACCTGTCCCCCTCTAAGACTTCTGGAAGAAGTATCCATTTAGACCATTAGGGCTAGGAGCTTTGGAGCCATCTATGACAAAAACTACAACTTCTATCTCTAAACTTTCAACTGTTTTTATGAGGAGTTCCGCATCTGCTATTGTGATTTGTTTGAGGGATAGGGATCTAAGTTCATCTAACATAGCATTTGAAGAGTTAGGAGTTCCTAGTAGTTTTTAAAAAAACCTTATTGCCTCCTCTTGAATATTTTGTTGTATCTGTAGATTAGTACCCTCTTTGGAAGTTATAGAAATAATTGTTTTTGTTGTTTTTCTCACAAGAATGGAGTTGCAAAAGAATCTATTGCAGTTGTCACCATCTTTTAGCCAATGTACTCTAGTCCTTGCTGTAAGAGAGAGTTGTAGTTGTGTGTAGCCTTCAAGAATTATGATAACACATTCTTTTCTCTATCAAGTAGAGTCAAATCAGTAGGATGAGTAGTAAGCTTTGCTTTGATATGTTGAAGTTCCAGTCTGTAAGAGTTTATTGAGGAAGTGGTAGGCCTGTGTAGAGAATTTAAGATCTTCATTTGCTATTTGATAACTTTCAATTTTTGGCCACAATAGAACTGCTTAGTCTTTTGACAAATTTATACTATACCTCTTATACATGCCTCCACAAACCCTGGACATGCACGAGGAAGTTGTTAAATATGAAGGGATAATGCTTGTAAACATTTTGGAATAGGTTGTCCACTAGAAGGAGGTATGAACGAAGAAAAGGGGGTTCTTTGAATGTAGCAAGGCTGTCCAGGAAGGTCCTAAGCCAAATATCATTTACCAATGCTCTATCTAACTTTTTCCATATGTGCCAAGCAGAATTTTGTTTGTTGGACCAGGTAAAATTATGACTACTATACTTAAAATCTATCACCCTAACTCCTCCACCGTGTCTTTCAAATCTACTGAATAATTCTTTAGGAAGCAATTTCTTTATGCCTTTGAGGGGTATAGTATAGAGTTAAAATCTCCACATATTAGCCAAGGAATAGAAACAGTGTTGCTGAATGAAGTCAGGTTGTTCCATAGGTCTTTTCTTTGGAATTGGAAGTTGCTTGCATAGATGAAAGAAATGTTTATCTAGATGTGCTTTTGTAAGAAGAATATTTTCCAATGCATGGCTTGTTCATCTGAGTCTAATAGATCCACCTTTAGTTCATCCTCCCTGTAGCATATTATAATTCTGCCTAATGCATGCTGTTGGTGATCGGTAATTATATTCCAATGGGATCTAGAAATGTCCAGTTTTTCTAAATTTTCGAGTCAGACCTTAGTTTCTAGTAATCCGAATATGAGAGGCTTCTCCCTTAAAACAAAGTCCCTTAGAGCTGGTTGTTTACTAAAACAATTTATTCCACGTACATTCCACGCGATTATAGATATAGATTAAAAGGTTTGGCTTGTATTGCCCTTCCCTTTACCCCTCTTTGACTTCCATGTCTCCACTGTATAGAATTCACTATTTGCTGCAGTTTCTTTAAGAGCAGTAGAACCTTTAGGAGCTACTGTGGTTTCAGATTGGATAGAATTAGTGCTACTCACCTTTGAATCTCCTTCATCACTTTGCTCAGTCACTGAGTTTGTGTTCAGGAGGATCTAGTCATTATTAGATTCAGTTTGAATGCCATGTGTTGCAATCGGTGCTTGCGAATCTTGCTACTCTGCATTGCTTGCTAAACTGTGTTCCTTGTCTTTTTTTATGTGAGCCAGTGGATGAATTTGCATTGCCTCATTGTTTTGTCTTTCCTCCTTTTCAGGCGGTATAGTATCAGCCTCCTTTTGTATCATGGTGGCCTTGGTTGTCAAGGAAGTGGGGTTTTCCAGAGTTTCCACTTCAGGTAACTCCATAAGTTCTTGGTAGCTTCCTGTTTTAAACACCTTTTCTGTTGTTTTCCAGATTTTGTTTGGGTTATTGGAAGGTGGTTTTCATTGGTATGAAAATTTTATTGTATCTTCCCATTGCTTGTCCTCCTCTCCTAACCTCATAATTGGAATTTCTTCAGGGAGTTCTTAGGTAACGTTCACACTTATGCAAATCTGAGCATAACCGACTCACTTCTTCTTAGTTGTCCAATATTCAAGTGAGATATTGTGGAAGTTAATCCAAAGTGGGATACTCTGAACTTTAAAAGTTTCAAGGTTCAAGTGTGGCTGCCAAGTTTATAGGAAGATTGGGTGGCTTTTGATGTGCCAAGGTCCTTCCTCCATAATTTTCTGGGTATCTACAGTGGAGTTGAAGGTGAAAAGGATTTAGTTGTCTTCAGAGAGAAGAACACTATATTATTTTATTTTAAGTAATAAAATCCCCTTTTATCCTGTAACTATATCAATCAAAAATCGCAGTATAGATATGTATCATCTCACAGGGATTAGTTAGTCACCGAAGTGATCCAAATTTCAATTTGTTCAGGAAACTCAAATAATTAGATTTGAAAGATTCAAAATATAAAAATTAAAATTCATATGAACACACTTTAGGATTGTCACAAAAGTAAGAACACAAATTTAGAAAATGGTGAATCAAAATATCAACTTAACAACTTAGGATTGTCATTACCTAACTATGTATTCTCTCACTTTAGCACTGTTCATTATGTTTAGTCCAAAATTTCCTAATGTGCTAGTTGTTTCACTCTCATTACTTGAACCAAATAAGCCCTGTTTAATGAAGTAAATGAATTATGTAAGCCCTCACTTCCCATTTTTCACTTAACCATTAAAACCATATGAACAAATTTTTGGACAGTCACTTTTCTATTTAAGATCTCTCTCTAAATGGAAAGGTAATTTGATATATGGAGTATTCTTGGTGTAAGCCTACTCTCATCGCACTTATTAACATATTTCTTAACAACTAATCAGTAAGTATGATTATTGTAGTTCCTTCTCATTATAAAAGCTTGTGAAGTTTCATGATCCGTAGGTATGATTATTTTAGTTCCTTTCATTATAATTTCTCAGTATCATTGGTTAACTTGTTAGAGTGTTGACGAGACTAAAGCGAAATGGAATTTCTGGAGTATTGGCTTACGGACTTTTAGATACTGCAAACTATCTTACAACATTTCTCTTGGTGTGGTGAGTCAATACTTTCTACATTTGATGAGTTATTGCACTCTGAAACAGAGAAAAAAGAATATATTCGTATCTGACTGTAGTTGTTAAAAGTTTTATATGTGAAAGCTATAGGATTTGTCACTGAATTGTTGTAGTGTGTTGAACCAACAAAGGTATCATGAACAACCATAAGCAAGATCGAATTAAACAGTGACTTGCTTTAGTGCAGAGGAGTCTGAATTGCTTCTATTCTTTTCCCCTTATAAATTTCATTATGTGGATCTCCTTTTGACCAAATCAAGATTGAGGTTCTTCGTCTTTTATTGTAAGGAACTACCTTATCTTGAAATGTGCGTGCTTCTGGCCACACGTTTCAAGAAGAATTGAAACAAGAAGACTTGAGAGTCAGTTATTTAGTTCTTGATTTTGATAATCTAAGTTTAGGAAAATAGTAGTTGACTCATCATTGAATTAACCTTAGGAGTGTAAAAGGGCTACAAAGTTATAAGATAGTGTTGTAAAGTTTGTATGATGAACATTTATTATTTCGGAGTTCTAGAGCATGAGATATTTACTTTACCTGAGAAGATAAATGATATTGTGGAAACAGTATTTAGAATAGAATAAAATGATGACTGAAGAAAGAAAGTGGAGAAATCCTTTTAAGTCATGGGGTATCTCTGTTGTCTAAAATTATTCTTTGCATTCAAGGATCAAATCATGACAAAATGGTTTGACTATTTGTTATTAACTTACATAGTCTTCCTTTCAGGCCCCTTGCTCTTGCACCTTTTGTGGACGAAGGACTCTCATGGTTCACCATTAAATTCAAATTTGATTCTCAGGGAAAGGTGTGAATTGCTCAGAATGCTAATTATTTAGCTCAATATGCTATACCTAATTTCGTACTATTTCTGGTTTTCATGGCCATTGTCAACTTTTGTTTTGGACTGGCCATCATTTTATTTTTAGCTGTGACATTGCTTTCGACGTAAGCAGTATCCAATTCGTGTTCCTGTGCTGGTTGGAAAAGTTGTACTGTTTGAAATTTTAGAAGTTCGGTGTCAATATGTTTCAACATGTGGAAATAATTCAGTAACAATCAAATCATGTATGACCGCCCTTTGCAGTTACGAGAAGGTTACATAGCGAAAAGGACGCTCCAGCTGTCGTTTTGTTCTCCGAGTTATTATGTACGAGTTCAATGTAAATGGTGGCAATAATATGTTCCACGTTTTTCAAAACGAGTTAGCTATAAAATTATCTTTGTTCTCAGAAGTCCAATCATATAATTCTATATTTATTGATGTCTTAGTACAGCATCCCTTCCCAATGTTACTGCAAAAGTGTTTCAACTTTCTTTTGTTTATTTCATTGGCAGAGCTTGACGAGTCACGGCGGGCTAAAGGATTGGTGGTGTGAGAAAAATTCATGGGATCATTACATAGATTGTTCAGATGAAATAAAGAAGCTTTACATATTATTTGTTACTTAAAATTAGAAACTTAATAATATTTATACATAGAAAATATATTTGGGTTTGTTTTTGACCCACATTTGAGTTTTAAGGATAAAAAGAGATCGACAAAATAGAAGTTTGTTGCGTAAAATTTTTTTATATATCTTATATGTTTGGTAGATGGAGAATAGATTTGAATAATATGTGACATTTGTATTGTCAATAATGTTCCTATAAACGGAACTTCTAAGATTTGATTTTTAATATTATGATTTATGTTGATGTATTCAATATAATGCATAATTGTGAATAGTTAAGTAATCATTTTTAATTTTGTATAGGCTGATATTATTTCCTCAATACTCATCTTAGTGTGTATAATTAATTGTGCTTATATTTCTATGCATGTTCATAATCTCGCAATAGTGTGTCACATGATCCATTAGAGTTATCGTCATTATATATTATTAGTATTCAGAAACAACATTTCTACTAGTTAGAGATAAGGTCATATATTTCTAGATCTTCTCAGATCTTTCACCTTAGTGGAATTTCTACTGAGACTATGTTGTTCTTTTATATATTTTTAGCATTGGGAGTTTTACTTTTGGTTGGGGTGGTTCGTGTAAAATTGAGGCAATAAAAAGACTATCAAAAATCAAGCCTCCTAACTCTTCTTTAAACATGCCCCAGTGTAAGGGAACAACTTATTGAGTGAAATCGATAGTTTGCTAGTCTACTCGTTGCTCTCTTAAAGTCTAGGAAAATTTCCTCTCACTAGTTCTATTAAAAGGCAAACATGTTCATGCAAACTTGCCAACATTGCCACAATAGGTTGGGGTTGAGTCTCTAACGTTAGGATCTTTGTGCATCCATATTTCTAGAGACTCAACTAAGTAGTTGACTTTGTCTTTTTGCTCAAGTTTCTCATTACCAATATCAAATAAAGTCTTCTTCTTAAAACAACAAGACTGTTACAAGCCTTATGATGTGTTATAACTTACAATATGGTTAAGATCTGAATTGCTACAAGGCAAGACAAAAGCAACTTGGAGAAAGATAAATTAAAAGTCAATGCTACAATCAAATACAAGTTAAATAGATTTAAAGTGACATGAAAAAAAGGCATAATTTAATTTAGACAAGTATTAAGATATAAAAGATGAGTCCATAAGGAGAATATGAATGTTAGAGTATACAAGAAAAGATCTTGGTGGAGTCCAAGGAGAACTTATTTAAATTATAGAATATAAAACTTTATTTTAAAAAGTTTTAAGAATATAAGCAAGCAGCATTTACAAGAACTCAAAAGTTACCATAAATACTATTATATTTTATCACTTATAAGTGAAAGGTTACCACAAATCTTATTATATTATATGGTATATTAATAAGGTCTTTAATAAAAAATTTTCATAGAATTTCATTACTTTAAATAGTAATTTGATAATGAAATTGTTTTTCTTTTTGAAAATAAAAAGAATTTTATAAAGATTTAAAAGAAGGAGATACAAGAGTATTACTCCAACAACTAAGGCAAAAGCAAGACGACACTGTGGAAACATGAAAAACCAAATCAAACGGCAACACACATTAAGTGGAAGTAAGACGCGTTATCAATGTTTAGTAGCTATAAATGGTATAGAAATCTTTTCCTCATAGTCCAAGTATCACGGAACTTCTGAATTACGGTAACAGATGGATTCTTCCTCTTCAAGAGGCATTGTTGTCTTCTCTTGGAATATCATTAAATGGCGAGGGTATCTTGGAGGTCTAATGGTTGCTTCAACATTGGCTCAGCCGATTAGGTATTTTAATTTCTTCGTTGCTTCTTAATAATACTGTGTGTCTTCTGCTTCTCTTTAATACCTGTGATTATCTTCTAACAATAGCTTCTAATTAAACATTCAGTGAATCTATGATGGTTGTGTTGCATGTCTGATTGAGGTTACGAAGCAGAATGAGTTCTCTAATTTCATAGAGGACCTTAGAAGCAAGGATCTCTTTGGGCATATTGGTTCCTCCAAACCGTCTGAGGTTTCTTTGCTTCTATAGTCCATATAAATAGAGTTCTAGGGATAGAACTTGGATATGTCTGTTAGGGTCTGGAAGAATTGTAGGGTTTGTAAATTTTTGGATCACCTCTGAGATAGTGTTCCCCGGGTTTGGCCATAGGCATTCGTTGGATATAGCTTCTCCTATATATATCTTATAAGGGCATATGACGAAGAGATGATATCTTGTTTCTATATGGATCTTGCACAGTGGACATGTTATGACCATTTGTGAATAGTGAATTCTATCAGTAGTATTCAACCAATTTAGGACTGCTGACCATAGTATCAAAGAAGCCCTTGGGGTTGATACCTTGCTCCAAAAAACTCTGTGCCATTCCACCTTTTATGTCCTAAATCTTAGGAGATCTCTGGTGGCTTTGTTTGTGAGTTTAAGGGTGGTAATGCCAGTAGAAGGTGTCCTAAATGTATGATGGTTGAAGATGTCTTAGGTTTTGAGGGAAGTTCCAGGTGCCCTCTGTGATCATTTGGTTGAGTTTAAGTTTGAGTAAGGCAGTTTGAGGACTGCTTAGAATGCCATAATGTTGAATGAGAGGTCCCACACTAGTCCAATTGTCATTCCGGACGTACGTTAAGTTGCCATTCCCAATTTTACAAGAGATCCCATCTCGGATTTTGTCCTTCAATTTCAAAATCTGGTTGAGAAAATGAGAGTATGAGACTTATTCTTTAATGCTCTATAGACTTCTTTCCTTAAGGAAATATGAGTGTAGCTATTCCACCCAAAGAGAGTTTTTATCCATAAGGATCCACCATAGTCTTTTCAAGATTAGGGCTTGATTTGTGGTTTTGATAGGAGTTATCTTTAACCCTCCTTCATCCTTAGGAGAGCAAATATCTACCCATTTCACTTTAACTGAACCTTTGACCCCATTTAGGTGATTCCATAGGAAGTTCTTAAGAATTCTTTCAATGGATTTGATGATACCTTAGAGAGAGGAAGATGTGAGAGCACCAGTAAATGTGGAGGGAGTTCAACGCCGATTTGATAAGTTGAACCTTCCCTGCATATGACATAGACTTCTTAACCCATTAACTAACTCTTCTCTATATTGTCTCTAGTAGTGGGGTGCATTTTGCATATAAGAGTCTTTTAGTAGAGATAGATAGTCCAAGATAAAGAAGGGGTGTCTCTTTAAAAGGCATTATAGTATATTGAGATATGTGAGGCCCCAAAGCAGTAGCTTTTTTGGATAGCAGAAAATGACTCTTTGTTGGATTAAATTGTAGTCTAGAGAAGTTTATCAATTTGATAAGTTCTACCATATAACTTTGTATGGAGTCTATGGAGGCCCTGCAAAATAAAAGTAGATCATCAGTAAAGTAAAGGTTAGTCAAATTGATCTTCTTGCATTTAGCATGGTATCTAAATTTTGGGTTTTTTAGGACATCATGCTTGATGAGGGAGTTAAGAATCTCCATTCAAAGGATGAAAAAGTAGGGAGACAGGGGGTCTCCTTGCCTAAGTCCCCTTGTTTCCTTAAAGAGTGTGGTAGGAGTGCCATTGATTAGGATAGACAAGGAGGAGGTTAAGGTACACTCTTTGATATATTTTATAAAAATCATTGGAAATCTAGAAGCCATCAACAAAGTCCATAGGAAATCCCAGCTCCCACTATCAAAAGCTTTGTTGGAGAGTAATTTGATCTAAAGTAGCCTTTTAGAAGCTCTTGTACAATTAGAATGTTGTCTCCTATATGTCTGTCTTGAATAAAAGTGCCTTGGTTGTCACTGATTAGTAAAGCTTGGGTTTTTATCAGTCTTGAGGCAAGTATCTTGGATATGATCTTGTTGAGGAAATTAATACATGCAATAGGTTTGAATTCTCCAAAATGTGTAGGATTGGAGCATTTGGGATTCAAACAAATAAAGGTTATGTTAATCTCTTTGAGTAACATCTCCTTGGAAAAGAATTATTTGACTGCCTCTATAAGAAATGAACCTGTCTCCCTTTAAAACTTTTGGAAGAAGTATCCATTTAGACCATCAGGGCCAAAAGCTTTGGAGCCATCCATGGCAAAAACCGCAGCTTCTATCTCTGAACGTATTGTGACTTATTTGAGGGATATAGATCTAAGTTCATCTAACGTAGCATTTAAAGAGTTAGGAGTTCCTAGTAGTTCTTTAAAGAACCTTATTGCCTTCTCTTGAATATTTTGTTGTGTCTGTAGATTAGTACCCTCTCTGGAAGTTATAGAAATAATTTCATTGTTGTTTTTTCTCATAAGAATGGAGTTGAAAAAGAATCTAGTGCAGTTGTCACCTTCTTTTAGGCAATGTACTTAGCTCTTTGCTATAAGAGAGAGTTGTGGTTATGTGTAACCTTCAAGAATTGTGATAACACATTCTTTTCTCTATCAAAAGGAGTCAAATCAATAGAAAGAGCATTAATCTTTGCTTAGATATCTTGAAGTTTGTAGGATTTTATTGAGTAAGTGGTAGGCCTTGTAGAGAATTTAGGATCTTCATTTGCTATTTGATAACTTTCAATTTTTGGACATAACAGAACTGTTTAGTCTTTTGACAACTATATACTGTACCTCTTATACATTCCTCCACAAACCCTAGAACATGTGCTAAGAAGTTGTTGAATATGAAGGGATAGTGCTTGCTAACTTTTTGAAATAGGTTGTCCACTATAAAGGGATATGATTCAAGAAGAGGGGGCCTTTAAATGTAGCAAGGTTATCTAGGAAGGTCCTAAGCCAAATATCAATTACCAGTGCTCTATAAACTTTTTCCTGATGTGCCAAGCAGAATTTTGATTGTTGGACTAAGTACAAGTATGACCGCTATACTTAAGATTTATCACCCTTAACTCCTCCACTGTGTCTTTTACATCGATTGAATAATTCTTTAAGAAACAGTTTCCTTGTGCATCTGAGGGGTATAGTATGAAATTAAAATCTCCACATATTAGCCAAGGAATATAAATAGTATTGCTGCGAGTCAGGTTATTCCATAGGTCTCTTCTTTGTAATCGGAAGTTGCTTGCATAGATGAAATAAATATTTATCTAGATATGCTTTTGTAAGAAGAATATTTTCAAATGCATGGCTTGTTCATTTGATTCTAATAGGTCCATCTTTAGTTCATCCTCCTTGTAGCATATTATAATTCTACCTAAAGCATGATGTTGGTGATTGGTAATCATGTTCTAGTGGGACCCAAAAATGTTCAGTTTTGCTAAATTTTCAAGTTTGACCTTAGTTTCTAGTAATCCGAATATGAGAGGCTTCTTCCTCAAAACAAAGTCCCTTAGAGCTAGTTATTTATTAGGATAATTTATTCCACTACATTCCACGTGATTATAGACATAGATTAAAAGGTTTTGGTTGTGTTGCCCTTCCCTTTATCCTCTTTGACCTCTTTGTCTCCATTGTATGAAATTCACTATTTACTGTAGTTTCTTTAAGAGTAGTAGAACCTTTTGGAGTTACTATGGTTTTACATTGGATAAGATTAGTGCTACTCACCTTTGAATCTCCTTCATCACTTTACACAATCATTGAGTTTGCGGTCGAGAGGATCTGGTCATTATTAGATTCAGTTTGAATGCCATGTGTTGTAATCGGTGCTTACGAATCTTGTTGCTTTGCATTGCTTGCTAAACTGTCTTCCTTTCCTTTTTGTATGTGAGCTAGTGGTTGAATTTGCACTACCTCATTGTTTTGTCTTTCCTCCCTTTCAAGCGGTATAGTATCAGCCTCCTTTTGCAATATGGTGGCCTTGGTTGTCAAGGAAATGGGGTTTTCCAGAGTTTCCACTTCAGGTAATGCCATAATTTCTTGGTAGCTTCCTGTTTTAAACACCTTTCTTGTTGCTTTCTAGATTTTGTTTGGGTTATTGGAAGGCTATTTTCATTGATATGAAACTTTTATTGTATCTTTCTATAGCTTGTCTTCCTCTCCTAACCTCATAATTGGAATTTCTTTAGGGAGTTAGTGGGATACTCTAGACTTTAAGAGTTTGAAGGCTCAAGTGTGGCTACCAAGTTTGTAAGAAGATTGGGTGGCTTCTGATGTGCCAAGGTCCTTCCTCCATAATTTTCTGGGTATCTGCAATAGAGCTGAAGGTGAAGAGGATCAAGTTCTCTTAAGAGAGAAGAACATTTGTCAAGCCTCTCAACTTCCATTGCTTGTTTGCACATTGGGAGACTAGAGGGAAAGGTGAACTTTTTCTAAAGAAGAAATTGACCATTATTGATTCCAAAGCCCGAGCTCCCTCTTTGAGGACTTCAATGTTGGGGCAAACCCCTAGCCTTCCATCCATATCTTTAGGAGGTGAGTAAGACTGTTGGGACCCATTTCCGGAACCCAACTCTTATACGAAATCGAAAACATTTACAACACGTGAGCAAACTTATACTTTCAAAAAGCGTGATCACAAAGCGTGGGCGGAAAATTTTCTAACTTCGGATCAAAAAGCTGAAGGTCAAAAACCTTGAAATTCTGACATCTGAAAATGCATACTTTAAAGAAACGTCGCGTTGGAAACCATAAAGACACTTGATCTAAACTGTCGGACCCTGAACTTTCTTTGGAAATTAGAAATTATAAAATGAAATTAAATGAGGAAATATAGTGTGATTCTTTGTAATGAATGAAAAGTATAAATGAATTTATGAGCATTTGATGAAATGAAAGACAATTGAGTTTCCTTTTGTTTTGCATATGTTTGATAAAAAGATGAGGTATTGTGTATGGTGTTTGGATGTAGATGATTGAAGTGTTGTGCAGGTGCTATAAATTGAGTGGATGTTTGAAGATTTTGGCTAGTGTAAATTTAGGGGAGATGTTGTCAAACTTTTCTTTATGGGCAGAAACTATGACTGAGTTTTTGACCCTCTTAGAGTTATAATTTGACAAAAAGTCTTCTTGAAGATTGTAGTTTAGGTTTTGATCTTTTCATTGATGTATAATTTGTTATTTTTGGTTGTGGAAATTGGAAGATATAAAATTTGGAAGTTTGGACATGGTATAGGATGACCAATTATCTGGCAGAATATTTGACTGAAAAAT
>JAOSBK010000009.1:2466102-2488881 GCA_027568895.1 Erythroxylum shatona | reverse complement strand
CAAAAACTAAAATCCACTTCTTTTCACATCAATTTCATTTAACTCTAAAACACCCATAACACATACATACTCAAAAAAAAACCCATTTAATTTCATTTAATATTTCTAAATTTCACTAAAATATCGGGGTCCAACAAAGACAATGTTGAGGGAGATTCTTCTCCTACAACTTGCTTTTAGGATTTGGGAACAATCGTTGGAGATGGAGTTGTTGGAATTGCTGGAACTGTAAATGAGGGTTTGGGAATGAAGGAGGTTAGAAATGGAAAATCTGAAGTCGAAGGTATTGAAGTGTTAGACATTGTGAAGAAGTTTCATAAAAGAGGTTTGATTCAACTTTAGGAAGAAAAGTGTTAAAAAAAGATATGGGTTAATAAGGAAACGGATGTAAGGCAAGAAAGGTAACTGTAATGGAAAGTCAATTGTGGCCTTAGGTTGATGGTTGAGGTTTAGGAGTCGCCTTGTAGGAGAAATTGTAGAAGAAGGGATGATCAAGAATAATGCCAAAGAAGAACGGGAAGCAGTGTTGTGGTGGAGGATGAAGATGAAGAATGTTAATGGCAGTAGGAAGTAGAACGTGAAGCATGGCTAGTTTGTAGTGAGAAGTGGTAGCATCTCTCTCTGCATTGTCAACTTTGTTCGATCACTTGATCATGAAATTGTTGAAAGATATATTCTTAAAATATTATTTGCCTTTTTTATTATGAATTTTATTATTTTAATTTATGAATTTGTGAGATCATTAGTTGAATCAAATTATTGTGATAAGTGAAGCAGAAAGTGTAATGGTTTAATCTCTACTTATTAGTGATATTATGGTAATGAATTATCTTAAATGAAAAATCTTAAAAGGTGGATCTAAGAGTTTTAAATCAGATTTAGTTTTTTCAAAATAATTTATATTCAGTTTTACTATATTTATGACTTGATTTTTAGTTCTTCAAATGATAAAAGAGTTATCAATTTAGTATTTAACTAATTTTTCTTCTTGTTAGACCATGTATGATTTGCAAAAAATACAGGTTAATTTTAAACTAATGTTATGAATATCGTACTGATACTAGCACTATATTTGTTCCTAAAATGGAATTGTACCAATATCGATCAATTTTGGGTGTTGTTTTGGATAATTTTTAAAATTATAAAATAATCCCTAACTTTTTTTAATTACAAATTATTCCGTCTGTATATTGTATTGTATAATTTTTATTTTACATTAACCTTGTCTCTAAAAATCATAATAATATAAATCTAAAATAATAGCTATCTATTTATTTCAATTAAATTTACTTTTCATATATTTCATATATAAATAATAATTACAATTAATATAAAATATGATCGTTCAACCACCATATAAATGTAAAACCAAGGATAGTACAAAAAACTTAATATGTTACAATTTTATCATGTAATAAAGAATAATTACATCAAAACATCAAATAAAAAGAATAATAAATTTCCATGACTCCAAAAGTATTATAACAAGAGTTCGTACTGAGGACCATAACCAACTAGAAATAAAACCTGAAACAAAAATATTTATAGATAAAATTTTTATATTGATATTGCATATATATAATTTAACATATGCATTAAATATAAAGTGAAATTTAAAGAAGATAAAAAATGAAAACATGAAAACATGAAACTTTATTTAATCTAATATTGACCTCAATTCTTATTTGATACAAAATTCTCATCATTGAGAGGAGCCTCATCATCATTATCATTCAAATTTATTGCACTAAATGACATGTTAATACTTTTTTATCCAAGATTATCTTCCAAATCACTAGCATCTATCAAACCCGGTTCCTTAGAAACCCAATTCATTTGATGATCAATATAATCAAGGCAAACTGGATCTACAGAACTACTTCTATTAAAAGTCCTAGTGAACAAATAAAATTAAATTATTAAGAAATTAAAAAATAAACTTAATAATGAGCATACCCTTGTTTTTGAAGTTTTAAATTGTATCAAATAAAGACTAAATCGTTCAATCTTTTATGTTACAATCTATTCTTTCTCTTGGAATGGATGAATTGAAAGATGTTAAAATTCCTTTCGCATCATGTTGTATTTCTCAATTGACTCAGAATTTGAATTGCAAATCTTCACAATTTTGTAACATCACCTCAAAATTGGTCCCACCAAGTAAATGTAAGATAAAAAAGTAATATTATAAACAAAACAAAATAATGATTAATTTCTAACAAGTAAGTTAACAAATATATATCTGGATTTAGTCTATCTCTTTGACAAAAAGCAATGGGCATCCCAAAATCATCAAAAACATCCTTATAAACGTCTATTTATAAGCTTAGAAGATCTTTCATCATTTTATGAGTAACAAATGCTGTAATAGTTAATAGCATTCTCCCGTTAACTTTGGCTTTCTTGTACAACTTTGTCTAAAATAGACATGAGGACTAAAAACTGCACCAAATACAAATAACAGAGAATAAAGTTGTCTTTCTCAGCTCTTATTGATAACTGTAAGATACGGTGTGTACATAGAAGACTTATTTTTTAAATTGACATTAATTGCTTCCTTTGCTCTCTCTATGACATCATAAAAATAACTTATTGATGCCTTTCTCTTCACGATAAGCTAGACAAAGAACTCTTACTAAAGGCTCACAAACTCAAATACACATTGACATTAAAACTAGAATTCATTATTTTCTAGAATTCTCAAATACACGTTGCATTGAGACTAGAATTTATGATCTTCACGTATAATTCTAGAAATGTCTAATTCAGCATTAGACCTAGCATACCAAAATGCAACCCGTTTATCACTTGTAAACATTTACCTTAACTCCCTCTTCATTATAATAAAACACTGAAGTGCTAAGAAATTAGTTGCAAATCTTGTAATAACAAGATGATACAAATTCCTAGCATTAGTGAAATTATTTATCATTAATTTGAGGACTCATGCATGATTATAGATGAACTTGGTCACTTTTTTGCTTTCTGCATAGTTTTAGCAATGATAGGAAAGTATCATCTCTTATACTTTTTAACATCAAGTCAGTGTAATATGTAGCACAAGGAGTCTAATAAAAAGAATTTTACTTGCTTTTCAATCTTATTCTAGCTACTTTGTAAGCATACCAAAATATATTTTTTTGTCTAACTTTATTCACAATTTTATCATATATCTGAAACAGATTATCAACATTTCTAATAGGCCAAATGCATCAATAAACTTCAAAAGCAATGTTCCATTTGCACACTAAACCAAAAAATTAACAGTAAGCTCCAGTTTTCTATTTGTCTAATCATCATAAATGATTGGACACCCATAAGTAGCCGTATTCATTTTTCTTTCGTCTAAATAACTATTTATTTCATAAACAGACCTCCTTAGAAGTTACCTCTATAGTTGTCATCTGAAGGAGATTTATATCTTAGATCGTAAGAGGCAATAATATGTATCATAAGCTGGTAATAATAAGAGTGTGTAATATTAAATAATATATCTGAATCAATCACCATTTAGCCATTTATATTTTCACATTATGAGTCGTTTCCTTGGATTATAAGGCATTAAAGATTGAAGGCTGAGCTTCACGAGTGATATGTGACGTAAAAAAGTTAAAAACATGTCTTCTTCTTTTCCTTATAGCAAGTGTAACATTCTCTTCTTGTTGGGTAGGAATATGACATTTCAATATCCCTACTATCATCTTGACCATTGCAAAAGAACTTCTACTATCAATTTTGTAGTTCAATCTTTGTCTTCTATCTTTCTGATATTAATACTCTTTAAAAAAAATCTTCATTTGTCATTTTATATCATAACTTACTTTCTTGCAAGGCTCCACATCACTTTTAATCTCATCTAAATGCTTCTTTAATCTAGTAATTTCCCCACCTTTTAAATGCTTTTTACAATATAAACAAATGTTATGATTCTCCATTATAGGAACCAATTTAGCATGAGACCAAGTTGGATCATTGAATCTTCCTGAAGTAGCTGAATTATTAGGAGTACTTCATAATCATAAAAATCATTACAAATCCAAACTATGATTTAGAGCCTATTTTTATTTTCATAATCATAAAGTCATTCCAAATCCAAAATCTAAACTATAATTTAAAACTTTTTTTGTTGTTTTAAACAAAATTAAGGCACTATTACTTTGTAATTATTAATCACAACACAATTTATATATTAAATAAAATTCAATTCAATCGAGCGCGACAAAGCCACAATTGTCGCAACACAATATATAATTTGATTATCAAATCACAATTGCCATAACATAATTCATAAGTTGAGTATGCCAAACAAGTCTAATTGAGTAATTATCTAAACCCTAAAATTTGAATTAAAGCTCAAAAACACACAAATTACAAGCACATTCCAAGCAATTGACATTATTTGAGTTTAACACACATGCAATAATTTTGAAAACAACCTAAAACTAACCAAACAGGTTGGTGTGAGTGGTTCAGTACTTTCATCCTTTAATCAGAGGTCTCGAGTTCGAGTCCTGGGAATGGAGCAATCTGTTTGGCCAACACCTTACCCCTTACGAGTTGACCCGGTGCGAGTGGAGATGAGTCCGGAAGTGGATGATTTAAAGGTACTTTCTTATAATTGAGATCTTCCTAAAACACCTCATGGGTTAACAAAAAACAAAAACAACCTAAAACTAATTTGTCGAAAGGCAGCAATTGATGGAGAGGAGAAGAGCAAAGAAGAAAAAGATCTTAGAGACTTTGACAATTGAGGAGAGGAGAGCAGGCGTGGCAGTGGTGCGACAATGAGGCATGGCGAATGGCGAGAGAGAATAACGTCAAGCGTGGTGAGTCTGGTGACTGCAGGAGCTGGTGGACTAGTGACGACTATAATTGGGAGGGGAGCTTACAAAATCGATTGATTATTAACTTAGACTTTTTCACTTGTCAGCTTTAATTGGTACGACAAAGTTGGCATGTGCGATTGTTCTAAGGATTGAGACTGCATTGATAAAAGTCAATTTCTAATAGTTGTGACCCACGTTTTACTATTTTTTTGCACCATGAATTTTCTACTGCAACCCTGTTTCACATGTTAATTATGGACAATGACGTATATACCTACCAAATCAAAAACTACATTATTACCAAAATTCACGGTGTATATATATATATATATATAAGCAATATTATTATTTCATACCGATAGTCCTTTTTCTGGAAAGATATAATTGCACGACATACGATACAGGAACGCATACGGTCCAAGTTACTTATGTAAATTATAATAGTAAACTTATCACCAAAGAGTTTACGTGAAGAACGTGAAGAAGTATAACTGCATTGGATTATTTTGTAGTCACTCTTCACGTCTATTTTCTAGTTGTTTTCCACGTTCGGGCTTCTGCTAACTGATCGAAAGCCAAATAGGCATGTAAAGACAATTGATAATAATGACACCTGCTTTTGTTGGTTACGCAAAATACTTTAATGTGGGATCAATTCTGTTTCTCCGTTTCTGTGTGTGTGCCACCTTATTTTCAGCTAATGTAATAATTACAAATGGAGTGAATTATGTTCCCTTTCCTTTCATATTCTGGCTCCAGCTGCAGGTCCCAACTTGTGACTTGTCAATGGACATCAAGTCCTTTCTTTTTGTCATTTGCTAACTTACACGGCACTTGACGGATGGCCCATTTATCACATTTTAATTTGAACTTAAGTTTTGTGCTGTGTTTTAAAACCTGGATCGGACCGGTAGTTAGTTCGGTCCGGTTTATGCTTCAAAATCGGTTATAAATTGACCCAGTTTGAACCGGTCAAAACTGGTCAATTGACCGGTCGGACTGACAATTATTTTTTTTATTTTTTGATTTTTTTTAAAATATTTTTAATATTATATATAATTAAATATAATTATTGCATAATTATTACGTCACACCGGTTCGACCGGTGGTTGAACCGGTCAAACCGGTCAAACCGGTGACCAGTAAGGCCACCGGTTCGATGACCGGTCTAAGTTTCAGAACATTAGTTTTGTGGAAACAAAAGTGTGAAAAGTAACCTACGGGTTGCGGCTCAGTTGGCTGCGCAGGCTGAATTTGTGAGAAGAGCTCTTGGGTTCGATCCCCTCTAAACACACCCACAGGAAAAAGCAAGGAGCTTTAACTGTGACTACGCCTCGAATCGGATTAGTCGGCCCAATAAATTCGAATACCGGTGATTTATCAAAAAAAAAAAATGTGAAAAGTGAAAAAGGCTTATAAAAAGAGCTAATGCCAGAGGTGTAGGTTGGCGATAAGTGAAATCACCCGAGATTACCTATAAGCGCGTTTGTTAAGGAATGAATTAATACACGCTTGCTTGCTCTTATTATTTTAACATTATCTTGATATATGAGGTGTTATATATATAGCGACCATAATATTAATAAACGATCAAATTCCATTACTGACTTTGAAATGTTTTTGAGGTTTAGAAAGGTGGAAAAGGGATGAGATAAGTACTATCGTAGGAGTCCAGATCTTCTGTCCAATATTATTCTTTTTTATTCTGTTCAATAAATCTCAGTCATTTATTTATGTGGGTCTCGTGTAAGTCTCGCGTGGACTCCACAAAATAAATAACTAAAATTTCATAAAACAGAATAAGACAGATTAATATTAGTACTGTAGTGCAAGATATTATTAACAGACTACAAGTTTGACAAGGTATATAATTTTTGACTAACCTGATGACATGTGATGAGACATCGGTTTGTATTTGATGACGTCATCCAGGAAGGTGCATGGGGATCTCGAGTCGTTTAATAAACAAATATAAATTCACAAAAACGTGTTGGTTTCGTTTATGCCAAGTAACTAATCCCGTCACGTTCACATGGGTACACATATTTGCACGTATATATATGGGTAATGGGGTCAATGCTGTTTATTATAGAATTGAACCACTTGAATTTCCGATTCAAAAGTATTATAGTATCGAATACAGATGGCACAAAGTCTCTTGAACTTGACTCAGTTATACCAGCCACTGAATCGCAATCACAATGTCCACCCAACGCATCCTTCCGCCATACCCCTTCGTAGCATTACCAATAGCAGTATTAGCAGTAGCAACAGCACACATATCAGCTGTTCATTAACAAGACAAAATTCTCATTCCGTAAATGGAAGACGTCCGACCAATTACCAACCAACAAGTTGGAGTTACAATTTTATGCAGTCGTTACAAACTTGCAATGCTGTAAGTATAGGTTTAATAACTTATTTCGCATATTGTAACTCGTACAGTACTCAAGATCATTACTTAACTAGTTTATATTTTGTTAACTTAATATTAAAAGCATTCATGAGAATGTTTGTTTATTTTGCAGGATTTAGTATACAAGGACAGAGCGCAGAAGCTGGAGGAGGAGGTGAGATGTATGATTCATAATGTAAGAGAAGAGTCATTGACGGTGCTGGAATTGATTGATGATTTAGAACGGTTAGGGTTGAGTTACCGATTCAAGGAGGACATAAAGAGTGTCCTAGATAGGTTTCACTCACTTGGAGAGTCTATTTTCATGGCCGATAAGTCTCTGCATGCTACCGCTCTCCGCTTCAGGCTTCTGAGACAACATGGCTATGAGGTCTCTCAAGGTATTATAGCATATATATATATATATATATATATATATATATAACTTTCTTTCCAATCTTGTTTTAATTTTTCTTGGCATATGCAGATGTGTTTAAGGAGTATCTGGTAGAGGGAGAGGGTGACCCATCGGCATGCATCAGGTTCAATGATGAGAAAGAAATTTTAAGTTTGTATGAAGCTTCGTACCTTGCGTATGAAGGGGAAGAGATTTTAGAGAAAATAAAAGCATTGACAAGCAAAATTCTGAGCAAGCTTCAAGTAAACACAAATCCATTCATTACCCACGCATTGGAGCTTCCTTTGCGGCGTAGAACTCATATGCTAGAAGCGCGCTGGTATATTGAAGCATATGCTCAGAAACATGACGCAAATAGGGTGCTGCTTGAACTTGCCAAGTTAAACTTCAACATGGTCCAATCGGTGCTTCAAAGAGATCTCAGAGAGACGGCAAGGTGTAAATAATAATATAAATTTCTTCCTGTTACTATATACGTGTGTATGTATGTATATGTACTAACAGTTAGTTGTTGCTACTTGTGCCACTTAGGTGGTGGAAGGATTTGGAGCTCGCAAAAAATTTGAGCTTCAGCAGGGACAGATTGATGGAGTGCTTCTTTTGGACGGTTGGAATCATCCATGAGCCTCAACTTGCTTCTTGTCGAAAGGGGCTGACAAAAGTGGCCTCTTTCATTACAGTCATTGACGATGTATATGACGCTTATGGTACCCTAGAGGAGTTGGAGCAATTCACTGACGCTGTGGAGAGGTTTGTGTCTGCTAGCTAGCTTGCTTTGGCAGAATCACATGAGATTTTGCTCTTACTGTGGAGTCTGGACCCACTTAACCTTTTCTTTTGTATTGATTTTCAACAGATGGGATATTAATGCGGTGAGAGATCTTCCAGAGTATATGAAGTTATGCTTCCTGGCTCTGTATAATACTGTAAATGAGATGGGCTACGACACTCTCAAGGAACAAGGAGAAAATGTGATTCCATATTTAGCCAAAGCAGTATGTTCACCATCCTCTTCGTCTAATAATTAGCTTCAAAATTTTGAACCAAGTAAATTAATTAGATTCATGCTGAAATGAAATGAAACAGTGGGCTGATTTGTTCAAAGCGTTCTTGCAAGAAGCGAAGTGGAGCCACAACAAAACCATGCCATCATTTCAAGACTACATGGAAAATGGATGGAGATCTGTATCAGGAACCGCTATACTTGTTCATGCTTATTTCTTGCTTGGCCAGACCTTATCAACCCAACAACTTGATTATCTAATAAACTACAACCAATTACTGCGCTGCTCTTCTTCCATTTTTAGACTTTGCAACGATCTGGCCACTTCATCGGTACATAAACCATTGTTTGAATTTTTGTATGGAATCATAATTCATTTTTCCCTTCAGAATTCTTATTGGATTACTCTTCACCTGCAGGCGGAGCTAGCTAGAGGTGAATCTGTAAACGCAATTTCTTGCTACATGTTAGAAACTGGTGCTTCGGAGGAACAAGCACGCCAACATATAAGCAAATTGATTGACGAAGCATGGAAGAAGTTGAACAAGGAGTGTAATGAGCAGACTATTTTTGCAAAACCCTTTCTGGAAGCAGCTGTTAATCTAGCTAGAATTTCCCATTGCACATATCACGAAGGAGATAGCCACGGAGCGCCAGATACAAAATCCAAAAACAGGGTGCTTTCCTTGATTGTTCAACCCATTTCAATTGAAGAACAAGGAACAGATTACACAACTTCAAGAACACCAAACTTCACGAGTCATTCAATTCAGTTGTTGTGAAGTAGGAAGACAGTATACAGTCCTATTATCTTGTACATAAGTAACAGTTCTCATTGTACGATGCCTAGTCTCAAATCTCCTGTAGTTCGTAGCTAGAACTAGAATATTTTCATAGGCGAAATTAGTAGACTTTAAATTTATGAATAATTCAAGTAAATTTTGGTAGACATTAAAATATAATTTATATAAGAGTGAATTAAATAATTTTTAAATATAAAATCACTTTAAATAATTCTATAATATAACTATTGTGAGAAGAATTAAGATTAAAAAATCTAAAGAGGCAACTGAAAGAAATATCTCTCCAAGTTTTTTTAAATTAAAACAATTTCAATTTATAGGAGATTAGATCAAAAAACTCTTTTTTTAACATAACATGACTGTTAATTAAAAAATTAAGTTCAAGAAAATTTGAACCTCAAGTAGACGGTCCGTGGTAATTTCCCCTCTATTAAAAGCCAAAAAATATAGACTAGAGAAAATTCTAGGTCAAACGTTTGATTTATACTTTAATGTTCCACAAAAGGTTTAAATAAGGGCTTATTTAAACCTTTTATAAAACATTGAGATAAAAATCACATGTTTAACTAGTGTTTAAAAGAATCGTTTATAAGATTATATCAATATCTGGTGGCTCAAAATTGACAAATTATGATATCAAATAGGCTAAATTAATGACTCATGCATATACTAGAACCACCAAAAACGTAATTCTATTAAGATTTATGGTTTTACCAATATTATTTCAAAAATGTTAAGGCATAACATTATACCTTATTAGGGACTAACTTAGACTTTCAGGGAACGTTAGAGGACAATTCATATGCTTTGCTAAAGATTCTAATTAATGAGGATGATTTATTTTTTATCCAACCTTTAATAATAGATCAAGCCTGCAAAAGATATTAGAACAAGGTCCTTGTCACATTTATGGAAAGCTAATAATGTTGCAAAAATAGAAGGATGGAATGTTTCTAGATAAGCAAAAGACATTGGTTAACTTTCATAACTTCCCCTCATAATACTAGACTACTATAGGATTTAGCTACTTAACAATTGTCATTGGAAAACCAATTTGCTTAGATGGGTAAACAACATAACTGAGGCCTATTTGGAAGTTGATAGAGATCAAAGAATTCCCAGGCACAATTAAACTGAAGAGATTAGTTGAAGAAAGAGAAATTAAAGATACTGAAATATCCTTGTCCTATCAACAGAATCCTACAAAAATCCTAGCAATGAGTATGGAAACTAGGAAGAAAGTTGGTCACCACTGGCAACCACATCGAGGTTATTAGTTTGGATCTAGAGGAAAACCAAGAGCTTATATCTCAAAATCCGAAAAATGGGAAGGAGCTAGAGTTGTGTATCAATGAGGGAGATATTCCAATTGACATGTAGACATGTAATTGCTTGTAGTCTTTATTATTTTTGAGTTTTAGGAAACATGGTCAGGTTTCACATAAAGACAAGTTTTTAAAAAGGTTTTAAAGAGTTACACAACCATGATAGGCTTGTGTTTGAGGAATACATGCATGTCTACTTGCCCGTGATCCCATTTTGAGCCCATATATATATATATATATATATATATATATATATATATATATATTTGCTTTGGAATGGGATTTCGTGTTTTTTTAAGTACATGGTTATGTACGTATTTACCCATATACCACCTAAAAACCTAATTTTCAAACTAAACAGGACAAAATTAAGGGGAAAAGCAAAAGGGAAGCTTAGGAGGCATAATTTGATGACCTAGAACGATAGAAAGAATAAAGAGAGAAATATTTAGTGTGGATTTCCATCAATTGAAAGTAAATTTCATGAAGATTAAAAAAGATTTCATCATGTTTCTTTTGATTTTTTTTCTTTAGTTTTGATGCTATGTCTTCATGATTAGAACTATATGTTTAGGGTACCCAGATATGATGAACCTTGAGATAGATTTTGTAGTGATTTTATTTTATTTTAATTTATTCTTTAGTTTTATCGAGTTTGATTTAAGTGTTCTTTATTGCTCTTGAATTACTATATGTTGGTATGTTGATTCATATTTTATTTCATGCATTTAAGATTGAGAAATCATTTGTATGAATTAATCTAGCATAATCAAAAGGAATTGTATGCAAACCTTGAGATAGGCTGATATAAGTCTTCCAGATTAGGATCAACCATATAGAACACATAATCGAAAGAACAAATAACAAGTAAGAAGACATATTTATAGTAGATTTCCATTAATCTAAAGTAAATTTCATGAAAATTTTAAAAGACTTCACATGGTTTTCTTGATTTTTTTTTATTGTTTTGATCCTATGTCTTTCATGATTAGGAACTAAATCTTTAGGGTTCCTAGATATGATGAATCTTGAGATGAAGAAGTGATTTTATTTTATTTTAATTTATTCTTTAGTTTTATTGAGTTTCCATTATGTGCTCTTTATTGCTTTTGAATTAATATATGTTGGTATGTCCATTCATATTTGATTTCATGCGTTTGAGATCAAGAAATCCTTTGTATGAATTGATCTAGCATAACCAAAAGGAGCTGTATGCAAACTTGGAGAAAGGCTGACATAAATATTCCAGATTAGGATCAAATCATATAGCAAAATTTATAAATCATTTAATACAATTCTAGAGATTTTAATTAGAAATAGATTTCAATTAATCAACCTAAGATTAGTTGTCAATAATATTGAGAAAGATATTAATATAAGTGAGAAATTTCCACAGTTTGATGAACTTTATGTTAAATTAATATATGAAGTCTTGTTGGCATGAAAAGTCCTAGGGAGATTCACAATCTAGGTACCACTGCCTTTATTAATTGTTTTTTTATTTTACTTTCTATTCTACTTAGTTAATTGTGTTAGTTTGTTTTAAGTTGGAATTTGATAAATCTTCATCACCATTATTTGTCAGTCAGATAATAGGAAAAGGGTTAATGCTAAGTGCCCATTTGGATGGGCTTATACCAGTTGAGCTTTTGTCAGTAGAGTTCTTCTGATAAGAGCTATTCTAAAAAGCTAGGTGATTGTTTGGTTGTCAATTAAAAAAATAGTATTTTTGAAAGAGCTTCATACAGCAGATTGTTTGGCAACATAAAAAATACTTTTATTAATTTTAACTATATTTTATTTTGTAATAAAAACTATTTATGCATATAAATATTATTTAAAGTATATTAAACAATATGCAAAGCATAATATATTAATTATTATATAATTTTAAACCATATGAAACATAAATAAAAATATATCTAACTAGATCTTTTATATAGATTAAAAAAGTTTTATATGTTTTAATATTTGATAGCATTGGCAGATGACTTAATAAACTCCATAGTAAGAGTGACATTACCACTTTGTTAAAATTTTTACACCTTGACTTTTCCCTTTCCTTCTTATATTATATCCTTCTCCTGGAGGATATTTAATTGAGACTAACCACCATGATTTAGTGATAGTACACAATACATTGAATAAAGTTAGGCCTATGAAATAAAAGTTATGCAGACTTCTTACCCAATCTGACATTGGAAATAGTATGGTGGTTTTTGAGTTTATTAATGAATCGCCTAGAAATCTTTGGAACTTCTAATGCCTATTTGCTGGGCTTTGTTGACCCCTTCACTCGTACGCCGGAGGCACTTATGCCATAAATAATTTTGTGTATGGTGAATAGTTTGGACTAGAAACAATACTATTCCATGGTTTTCATTTGATTTGAAAGAATTCAACTACTATTAGGTCTTTCATGAATAGAATGAGACTTACTTTACAATTGTTTAACAAATTCATTTCCATTTAAATCGTGACATCAATAATTTTGATAGAATGACTTTAAATTGATACATGTATCATTCAGACATTGCTGTAGACTTTGAGGTTTAATTCATACCATTACAAGAGATGTCTCATTTACACCTTACGGTTACCTATTTCTTAGATAACTATCTTGTAGGAAAATTTAGATAACCATATTATAGGAAATTATTTCAAAAAATGTCTCATTTTCTTGTAGGAAATAAAATTAATATCAAAAATAAATTTCAAAACATATAAAAAGCAAACTAATTTGTTGATGAGTTAACAAACAACATTGCTGTTGACTACATGTCAAAGATGATTTGCCAAAATCAAGAATAAACTTACTTGCCAGGAAGAAAGTTACCTCAACAACAATCTTGAAAGCACAAGCTATATTAGCATTACTGCTTACAGCAATTACAATATAGACATTACTGATTCTCATGTAAATGGAGGAGCAACCTCCAACCTACTTCACAGGGCATGTACCAAGTTCTTTAGTTTGCATAATATGCATCTGAAATGTCTCCACCATATTCCCGCTGAAAGAAATATTACATAACAGCTTGGTAAAAGATCAACTATAGGTTACAACTAAGGAATTGATTTAGAAGAAAAAAAGTTAAAGAGAAGGGAACATTACAAATTCAATAGCAAATGCCAGACGTAGTAACATTAATAAGGGAAAAAAAATAGGAGGCATGTAAAGTAACTTGATAAAAAGTTCTGGAAGGATAAAACATAAATATCTTAAAATTGGAACTACAAGTCCGCACTAACCGTACTAGTCCCTAATTAACCTTCCAACACTAGAAATGTTAGACCCTTATTTAACCATTTAATATATAAACTGCACTCTCTCTAGTTACAATTTTCTACTCACCATTTGATTAACCCATATATCTACTAAGTTAACATCCTTTTGAATGCACTAACATATATATGTGAAATCCTATAAAAACTAAAAAGATTACATAATTCTTTCTCGAGCATCTCGGTAAGCCCATATTATACAAATCATAGTACATACACAAGTAGAAGTAAATTCATATCATATTTAGTTGCTAGTATAACTAAATCATATTTTAAGATTCACATAAATATATCTCATTTCTTAAATTAAATCGAATCAATCTATACAAAATTTTTAGAAAATAGGATTTTTTGTATTTAAACATACAACTTGTTATACTGATCCTCCAAAACTTATAATTTTCTGCCTCTTAGTAAATCTCATCCCAAGGTTAATTATACATAATTCCATAAAAATATATAAAAAACTAAGTAAAGCATAATAATTTGACATAAAAACTAAGTAAAATACTTGAAAATGATGTTGAAGTTGAAGTGGTGATAAATTTATGTATATCAAGCTAACTTTTGAAAATGATGCCAAAAAAATCTCATTTCAAAATATGAAAAATATACTCTTACAAGAGTTTGATAACTAAGAAAACCTTTATAATGAGATTACTAAAGCCAAAATTTCAGATAAATGATTTTTCTTTCTATCAACACAATTGAAAAGATTAGATTTTGTAATAATAAGAAGAAAAAGATACTTAAAATATTTGATCTTTTATTGAATAGGTTACAGTCGTAAAAGAAAAACTTTCACCAAAGAATAACAAATGTGGCCTAGTCCAGCGTGACCTTGTCCGATTTTGGCCCGAATTGAACGAGCCACAAGTCAAGATTGCATGGCACGATTAAGCCATGGGTCGAGATTGCATGACATGACTATTGCAACCTGTGATCAGATGAAAAGGTACAAAAAGATATCGTTTTGTCAAAAACGATGTCATTTTTTTAAAAATCATAAAGTCGATTGGGCCAGCCCAACCTGCCAGTGACTAATCGATCTGGGGAGTCAGACCACGGATCGATCAGTCTATAGTCAAGTCAGGCCACAAGCCAGACTAGAAACGATCGAAGCTTAGCCCAATACGTTGCCATCTTACTTTCAGCTTGTTTAAACTTCAATAAAAATTCGATAAACAAGGTTACGGTGACAATTATTGAGTTATAAAGCAAACTTAATGCCAAATACACGAACCGGATGCAATTGCCCCAAGGCTAAATACATGATGTGGGTCTCGCTCTCTTCCTTGTTCATTACGACACATTCATTCTGACTTCTTGTCTCTTCCCAGACTTTCAAATCATGCTGACCTCATTCGACGTCAAATCGATAATGTATGACAGTATACTTAAGCGACAATCAACTGAATTCGTTACGTAGTAATTGAAGACGTTAGCAGAATCCTTCCCCTGGACTCATATTCCAATTTCTCTTGCTACATTCCTCTAGTTGGTGCAAAATGATCTGTTATCAAAAATGAGGGAATATCACACAAGCAGTATCCGATAGCAGATGGTGACCGATTAAATTAAGTACAGATGGTCCCCCCTTTCTCATCTCTTTTTCACCGACGATCTCATTCTCTTCTCCGAAGTCGACATTGACCAAGTGAACGTCATTTGGGATATCCTGAATTCTTTTTGTGCTTCTTTGGGCCAACGGGTGAGCACGGCCAAATCGAGATACTTCTTCTCCAGAAATACCCCTCCTTCGATCTGTCAATCCTTAAGCCATGCTTTAGCTTTCACCCCGACTACGGATCTCGGGAGGTACCATAGGGTTCCACTCCTACACCAACGCGTCAGCAAAAGAACCTACAAGTACATTCTCGACAGGGTTCATCAACGTTTATCGAGTTGGTCCCCCAACGCGCTGTCCTTCACTGGCCGCATTACCTTGGTCCAGTCTGTTTTAACGGCCATCCCGAGCTACACTATGCAGACATGAGACAATTTTTGTGGGGTTCGTCTCACAACCGGAAAAAGATCCACTTAGTCAACTGGGAGGAAGTGTGTAAACCTAAGGAGTTAGGGGGTTTTGGCATCCGTAGAATCAGGGAAACGAATGACGCTTTCCTAGCCAAACTCGGTTGGTCGTTGATCGCCAACCCTAACGCTTTATGGGTCAAGGTGCTCTCTAAAAAATATAAGTTTGACGCCCACTGCCTTCCCACATCTCTGTCGTCCACCGGGGGTTCTATGATATGGCGGAGCATACAGGCCACATGGCCCATTGTGTCCCAATGCCTGCGATGGAGGATCGACGATGGCACTAGGACGCGCTTCTAGCTCGACCCTTGGGTCACGAGAGTGGGCACTCTCATTTCCCATACTTCCCTTCTTATCCTAGCTACACAGCTTAGCCTCACTGTCCATCACTTCGCGGATTCCGCTGGAAACTGGAATTGGAAAGTCTTCCAACCTTATCTCCTACCTCAGATTTGCCAAACCATCACCAGCACATTTTCTCCTAAGCCGTATTTGGGTCTGGATAGGTTGATCTGGGGAGCATCTGATAATGGTCTATTCTCTATTGCCTCCACATACTCAATGCTTATGGGCTACATCAACGAACCTTCGCATGGAGTATGTCGGGCTATTTGGCAGTGGTTAGGACCCCAGAGGATCCGATCATTCTTATGGTTACTAGCGAAAGATCGGTTACCTAGTAACCAGCAGCGCGTCCGTAAGCATCTCACTTCTGATAGCACCTGCCACCAGTGCCATCTAGAAGAGTCCTCCATCCATGCTGTTAGGGATTGTTACAAAGCTCGTCAAGTGTAGGCCGTCTTCCCATCGATCTTTGCTGCATCTGACTACTCCTTGCTGCCTACTAGGGACTGGATTCTCATCAACTTGCAGCAACACTAGAAAGTCCTGGGCCAAGACTGGGCGCTTCTTTTTGGCACGACATGTTAGTTCCTCTGAACATGGAGGAGCAAGTCTCTTTTCGATCATCAATTTACTTGGCCATCCTCACCTATTTTCCCTATTTTGTCTTTTGCATATCAGATTCCCAAGTCTACCGAGTGACAGCGCCGGGCCACCGCAGATTTCGAACTCCGCCAGGAACAGCTCATCGGTTAGAGCAAACCGCCTCCCGGGTGGGTTAAATTGAATACAGATGGTGCCTGCAATTGAGCCCACCGCTCGGCTACAACAGGTGGCCTCCTTCGTAATAGTGATGGCAACTGGCTCGGAGACTTTACTCAGAACTTCGGATGGTGCACGACGTTATCTGCAGAACTCTGGAACGTCTTTACCGGCCTCTTGCTTGCCTGGCGTATGGGCTTCCGCAGGATAGAGTTGGAAGTGGATTCACTTGTGGTACATCAACTCCTTTCTTCGATAGACACCCGCTCCCAGTCTTTCAACCCTATAGTTACGGGTATCCTAAAGCTGTTCACCAGAAACTAGTTTGTTATTCATTGACACGTCTACCGAAAGAGCAACAAATGCGCGAACTGACTTGCTACTTAGACTGTCCACTCCGACATTGGAGTCACCTATTTTGACACTACATCCACAGGATGCCACCACATCCTATTAGAGGATCTGTCGGGGATCTGTCTCCCCAGACTTGCCTTGTAATCTTGTTTTCTGTTTCCCTTTATACAAAAAATAAGAAAAGAAATGGGGGAATATGATCTACGAGGAGAAATCTTCTTGTGATGGGAAGTTTCTCAAATTAACCAGGCATAAACTTTAACGCTATTTGATTCTTGATTGAATTGCTTTAAGAACAATTCTCAGATGGGACAGCTCGGCTGATGCATGGTGTTATACTGATGAAATTAGGCACGGAGAGAGTCAACTGCATTGCCGTAAGAGTCAACTGCATTGCGCCAAGTATTCTGGCGTATATGTACCCACGTGAACCAAAGGTTTTTTTTTTAATTTTCCTTGTAAAGCATGCTCTCACGTCTCAGTGCAGACCATTTAGCCTGCTTGCACCAGAGTTTCCGGCAAGGTGAAAGTGATTTGGAAAGGGACTCTACCTTGCTCATACTCATATACGACAGTAAAGAGAATACTGGTAACACACCTCAAATGACTCTGACAAACCTTTTCTTTCCTTTCCCGTTAACTTACTTGTTATACTGATCCCTGCTAAACAAAATACACTCGATCAACTTTAGATTGCATAAAATCAAAGAAAACTGTTTACCATCCTTATCCTGTACAGATATAACACATACTAGGTACATAAATATGAAGTAAATTTCCTATCATGAACAAAGCCTGGGTAAAGATCTTGCACTGCTGTGGCTTGATACCCTTGACTTCATAACTTTAGTCATCTGGGCTTGCATCTTCTTGCAAACTTTCTCCAATTCCATCACCCTCCACTGCATACCTTGCAAATCTTCCCTGAGCTTCACGTTATTAGTAGAAAGGTCAACATTCTCGGCATAGAGTACAATTTGCTCACTAGCTTCAGTTATCTTTCCCTTATGTCCAATTTTACCAAGATAACTAGGTGAATCACCATAGATATTTTTATCATCATGGCTCTGGAAAGAACTTTTAAGCTTGAATTGTTCACATATGAGAGCTTGAACAGAACCCTTTGATGGGAACCTTTTGTTTTTAGAGAGATGTACACAAACTTCAGCTGAAAGTTTTTCATAATTTATTGCACAACAAATCTTGATCTTTTCTTCTTTAGACAATCCAGCATGTACCTGTACAATTATTTGAGAATAAACAAACATACCAAGTTAGACACTTCAAATAATCTGATTCGGGGACTAGAAAATGTTTTGGAGTATTTTAGACTAACGAAATTTCAATACGAAAGTTTCTGTGGTCAGAAATGACCATCACTAAGGTTATATGATAAAATGAAATAAGGTAGGGAGCTTCAACTGCCTGATTTTGATGTCAAATATGACAATCATTTAAGGGATATTTCCTAAAAGTTGTAAAGAGGTGGAGAAGTTCAACCTCACAGAGAATAGGGGCAAGACAATATTACCTGTAGATACATGTCAACAGCCCGGTAGATTTCATCATAGCAATCTCTAGCAGAATCTGGCAGAGCCATGGCTAAGGACATGAACTTTGAAGGTTTCAAACAAGGATCAGGGGCCACTTCTGCTATATACAAGTCAACCAAGCTAGCAACTTTCTGTAGTCGCATTGGAGAAACTTGATGAGTTCCATTTCGAAGAAATGATTTCAAAAGCCTCAAAACAAGTTTCACATCATATAAATAATCTGTCCCATATGGAGATGGAATAAGAAGATTGTCTAATGTTGCTTGATCCATTTGAGAACCTATCATACTCTCCAATTTTTTCCTGCTGCTCTTACTTATGTCCAAACTTAAAGCAACTCGAAGAATTCCAAATAAACTCTTGCATGTAACCCAATTTGAATCAATTGTATACAACAAATCAATCACAGTTTCAAGAATTTTGCACTTTTGATCAGATGTGGCAGTATAGAACTTCGATTTTTGATAATAAAGAAGAAATCTACTAATGATGGCATGATCAACCTTTTGTGAAACCATTGCCTTTATCACCATTTCGACCAATTCAGTACTCAAGATTAGAAGATCATCAAACCACCAGTTCGCCTTAAACGTGCCATTCTTAAGACTCTCCGTGCTTCTAGTGTCTGATGAGAACCGGAATCCAGAACTATCTGGGGATGAAGCTGATGGGCAAGGACTAGATTCACTGGGCAAAACCATCCGTTCGGTAAGGGAATTCATAAATTTGTCAAGAACAGGTGAACAAACGGCTAAAGGAAGTAAATCCTGGCACTGTCTCGTAGCAACCAACAATTCCGACCATGTCCAATAATTCATATCTTGAAGTGCTTTCTCAGTCTTCTCCTGTAAGTTAGGAGTGCCAGAGACAGAATGGTCCATTTCCATGAACTGTGCAGCAGAGTGTAGAAGAAAAATATTGTACGGAGTTATGTCAATTTCACCATTGTTGTAACAGAACCTTGACACAAGCTCAAAATTCCGAGGCCCTCCAGGAAAATCATTAAATATCACCTTGCAATTTCTTGTATCTCCAGTGAATTTACTAAATAATTTGCTTAATCTGCCTGAATACGAAGTTATAATCTTCTGCAAAAACTCATCACAAAAGAGAGTTAGGAACCAAAAAGTATCTAAGGATGCAAAAATTACTGAAATTAGGATATCAGCACCATTTGCTCAAATTAGGGATGTACAAATTAATGCCAATATTACTGACACAGGACAGAACCAATTACTTCAAGAAACAACTATAGACCAGTATTCGAAAAATATAAAGAAGAGAAAAAGAGGAGAAACAAAAAACTGTTTTCGCTGCTGAGAAACGACACCACGTCAAATGAAGCTGCCAGGATTCAAGCTAACAAAAACATAATAAAGTTAACGCTCAATCATTTTCATAATGGAATCTTTGGAGTAGAAATCCCCAAAAGAATGTAACACATTGAAATAAGCAAAAAGGAAAGAAAAGTGCGATTAAAAAGGGAATCTACAGCCAAACCTGCAAAAGAAAGGTGACAGGTCGTTATAAGCAATAAATTGTGCATGGACAATCAGATCAGAGGAGGAGATATCTGCTACTAAACAACCCAACATAGCAAAGAAGGGTAATAAACAGTGGTAAATGCCGGGAAAGCAACTACTAGTCCTCAGAAAAATAAACAATGAAGTCCCATATAAAAACAGCAATAAATGAGAGAAGAAACAGAAGATGGGAATAGCAAGTAGCCAAAATAGCGGAAAAGGACGCTATGCGAATTGCTCCCACAAAGCTGTAATGTAGGTGCAAATTTAATGGAGAGTGAAAGTAGAGATCAGGAGGCTATTGATATGGGAGGTAATGAGGAAACAGTAAAAGGGTATGTGGGGGTCACAGAACTACTCAAATTCCATATTTTACACGCTTAAGGAAAATCTATCCGCTTCTGCTACTGCATTAATAACTCGGACAATGGCAACAATTAAAAACGTTAATAAATATACTAGCATCATCCCGTACCCAAAGAAAAAGAATAAAAGAGATAATCGTGAATAAATTGTACAATACTGACTGATAGATAGTAAGAGTACACCGAATTAGCAGGGGAAAACTTAAATCAGTGCCAAAAAGTCTGGAAAGGACAAAGGTTGAGTTTACCTTGTGCACCATGAAAGTCTCTCCGCCATTGACATCCACTTCAAAATCACAGCTAACTGCCATGACCCAGATGAATGACGTTAAAACCCACCTCAAATGAAGTGTCTTCCTTCAAGTTCCTTTTGACTTTAAAAGATAAATTGTTTGTTTCTGGGGTATAGAAATAGTTTCAGAAAAGAAAAACTTCAACAACCCAAGAGAGAGCCACACAAGGCCATATTCTGCGATGTGAAAGAAGACAAGTAGAAAAGAAGCGGGTGACTTGCTTTGGTTTTGCAGAAAGGGTCTGACTTGTGAGCAAGCAACGTCACTTACACGCTAAACACGCCCTGCGGTTCTCAACTACGATGAATATACATAAGCCAAAAATAGTGCAAGGAGCAACCAGATCAGGCGCTTAAAGACAGATGAGAAAATTATAAAGTGCAAGGACCCAGAGAAAGAGAGCTTTACTCAGAGACAGAAACAGTATGTCAAACTATAAAGAGAAGAGAGAGAAGAAAAACAGTTGATTATGTGTGAGAGTGTGACCACTACCAGTAGCCTCCGTCTGACATTCCTGGAAAACAATATTTTCCCACTAACCAGAAACAAAAAACAATTCCTTTTAACCACCTCTCAGTTATTTCAAACCATTATAATAATCATAGTCACTAAAGAAGAAGAAGTTATCGTATCCGTGAAGATTAGCAGGACCCTAATCTTCAAAACTGAAGCTTGTGCAGTAGCTTTTTCTTGTACTATTCTTCCAATTTCTCAGGCTCTTTATTTAGATTAATATTGGTCTCTTCATTTGTTTTCGTGGTCTATCTTCATCCAGTACGCAAAAATGGATGGAGATGGGGCGCACTCGTCTTCATTGGTCCCTCCAAATGGGGCCTACTAATAAAAAAACTCTGTTTCTTTCACTAGGGAAATGGACCATCGTGGTGGACTGGACCGTACATTGATCTTCCTACTTTCTATTCGTTGAACTTGATCACATCACACCGTTGGTTAATTAGACTAGGATTTGCCCGTCGTTGAGCCCTCATTAAGTGGTTAATTAAACTTAAGTGGGTATACCTGAGACATTACCTGGCATAAACGGGAGTCGCACCGTACAACAGTTAAGTTAGCTTCCACCACTTTCGAGATTGGATGGGAGGGCACGTGATTACCCACAGCAAATGACATTTTTGCCCTTGACTGAAGAATCCATCAAGGGTATTTCGGGTAGATTAATTTTAGGCTTGAGCCTACTTGATTGATCTTACTACGATCGTGATGTGTGAAAAGGGTGATCCCTTAAATGAAATCATTAACCAATCAAACTTCGCAAAAATAGAGGCGTTCATCCCACGACAACGTCGTTTCAATCTCGACGTTTATTTCATTTTGCTTGTAATTGTCTCGTATTCGTGTTGTTTTAGCTGTCTCCTCCAAACGACTTGTCGCCTTCCACTATTATTTCTATTAATTTTTCAAAAAGTGTTTTTTTTCCCTACAGCCTAAATTTAGCCTCTTCATCCACGAAGATACGATTGCATTAATATATATA
>JAOSBK010000009.1:2414218-2426813 GCA_027568895.1 Erythroxylum shatona | reverse complement strand
TTTATGCCTTATGTCTTTTATACTTAAGTGTCTTGCCAAAAGCACCCTTGAATATTCTGACATGACTCTTTCTTCTAGAAAAGTGTTCTCTCTTTTCTTAAGTTTCTAGTGACACCAAAATCAATCCATTCGGTTCAGAAATTTGAAAGTTAGGGCTTAAACATTTCAGACTGTTGTTAAACTGAAACAGTACACTACCCCCATCTTCCATCCAAAAATAGAAAGTTCTAAAGACTGAAATATATTTCAACTTCTTCATAACATTTGTATCTCCATGTCTCTAGCTTATTTTGAAATAAGAACCATCTTATTTGGGATCCTATAGATCTAGATATATTCAAAATATTGAAGCATGTTTAGTACAATCCAATTCCTACTCTTCCAACCAATACCTTTACTTGATTCAATACATCTTTTTCAAATCAACACCAAAATCTATAACCTTTCATGAAGCCATAAAAAGAAAAGTTTAAGGAATTTAACGGTTTAAGAATCACTTCATTTGGAGATCGGATAGCCAAATTATGGCTGAAAGAATCAAACAAGATTTGGTCCTCAATCATATTAAACTTGTCTTGGGACAAATGGCATAACTCTCACTAGGGATGTTTGATTAAGATCATCTTAGGACAATTTCGAATGTAACTTTGAGATATACAACTTTGAAGAAGACCTTAAGGTTAGATTTTATCATCTAGAGGGACAAAAGGGGCCAGAAAATAGGTATAAACGAAAAGCAGACCAATGGAAAAAGATAGATGAAGTGGGAAAATTACTATAACTTTCCCTACAAATATCAGATTAGGGTTTATTTATATGGTTCAAAAGAGGACTTCAATATCTAAAGCTTTCATACAGACTTTAAAGATAGATTATATCTTCTGAAGGGTCAAAAATGGAACAAAAGATAGGTGCAAATGAAGCCAAATGAAAAAGCAGACGAATGGAAAAAGACAGAAGGAGTGGGAAAATTGCTATAACTTTCCTTATAGATATCATATTAAGGTTTTCTTTATATTTTTAGAAATAGAACTTCAAGATATACAACTTTTATGAAGACCTTGAAGACAGATTCTATCTTATGAAGGGTCAAAAATGGACCAGAAGATAGGTATAGATGAAACCAAATGAAAAAGCAGAAGAATAGAAAAAGACAGAAGAAGTGGAAACATTGCTATAACTTTCCCTACAGATATCGAATTAAGGTTTTCTATATATGGCTCGAAAGAGAACTTCAAGATATACAACTTTCATGAAGATCTTGAAGACAGATTCTATCTTCTGAAGGGTCAAAAATGGACCAAAAGATAGGTACAGACGAAACCAAATGAAAAAGCAGAAGATTGGAAAAAGATAGAAGAAGTAGGAAAATTGCTATAACTTTCCCTATAGATATCGGATTAAGGTCTTCTTTATATGGTTCGAAAGATAATTTCAAAATATACAACTTTTATGAAGACCTTAAAGATAGATTATATCATTAGAAGGGTAGAAAATGGAACAGAAGATAGGTCAGGCGAAAAAAACAGAAGAAGCAAAACAGAGAAGAAGATGACGTCATCACAGAAGAAATAAAAAACAGAAGAAACAAAACACAGAAGAAGATGACGTCATCACAGAAGAAGCAAAACACAGAAGAAGTTGACGTCATCACAAAAGAAACATAGAAGAAGATGACGTCATCACAGAAGAAGCAAAAAGATAGAAGAAGCAAAACATAAAATAAGATGACGTCATCACAAAAGAAGATGACATCATCACAGAAGAAGCAAAAAAGCATAAGAAGCAAAACACAGAAGAAGATGACGTCATCATAGAAGAAACATAGAAGAAGATGACGCCATCACAGAAGAAGAAAAAAAGTAGAAGAAGCAAAACACAGAAGAAGATGATGTCATCACAGAAGAAACACAGAAGAAGATGATGTCATCATAGAAGAAGCAAAAAGGTAGAAGATATATCTTCCATTATAAGGACCATAACTTTCATCCTAGAAATCCAAAAATTCCATACTATATACCGTTCGAAAGCTAAACGAAAGACCTAAAACTTTTGAGAAGACAACTTTCTCTAATATAGCCTCTATGGATCCAAAATTGCCCTCGAATTCAAAATACGAATTTACATTCATCCAATGTACTACACCCAATTCTCAACTTCATGACAAAATTTGAGATTCGTAAGGATAGATTTTAAATTCAATATCTTCATAAGAAATGTATCCATATGTTTCTAGTTTAATATAAATTAAGAATCATCTCGTTTGGATAACTAGATAAAAATTTGCAGCTAAAAGACTGAAGCATATGCCATGAATATTTTCCAGATCAACCTCCCATTTTGTTTCACAATCTTTCCTTAACACAAATCATACCAAGATCACCTTTTCTACTTCATTTACTCCTCATTATCAACTCCATTTCAAATCAATATCAGCCATGAAGAAATTATAATCCATGATTAATCATGAACACCAATGACAGAACATACACTTATATACATATCCTTCAACAACTTACTGCACAGATTCAACTTCATTTTTGCTTTCATTCTACTTCTAACTTTCACCTTAATTCTTCCTATTTCAAAATCTCTTATATATTGATTTCCTCGTTCACCAGTTCTAATCTTCTAATAAAAGTTTGGGGTCCAACATTTTTAATGGTTTTTGTTCTAGTTGTGAGATGAGGGAAATAAAGTTGTTTTTGAAGGATGATCTGGTTCTTAGATTTTCAAAAAGGCCTCCCAGAATGTATTAATGCGTATCTTGACCTCTCCATTTTCTTGTTGTTCTTCGTTGTATAGGCTACTATTGAGAGGAAAGGGCTTGCTTTGTCTTGGCTTCAGAAGGACCTTCTTGGTCTTGTGATTTCAAAGGTATTGTAGGTGTAGTCGATATATTTTTAGGAACCAAGGGATGCTCTTCATCATCATAATTGGCTACTATTGTTGCTTCATTAAACACTACATGTATTGATTTTTTTTTTTATCTTCTTTGTTCTTTTATTGTAAACTCTGAATCCTTTATTAAAGGTACTATAAGCCAACTTTCCAAAGTTGCCTTTCCATTATTTAGAATGAAACATTTCCAACCAATTACTTGAAAGTAAGCGACATTTTTTCCCTTTCCACAGCTCATAGGGGTTCTTTTTCATAATAGGTCTTATAAGGCACCTATTAAGTATGTAACAGACAGTTGACACAGTTTTTGCCCAGTAACCATGAGATAGTACACTTTCGTATAGCATTATTCTGGCCATATCAACAAGAGTCCTATTGTTTCTTTCAACAACTCCATTCTGCTAAGTAGTCCTTGGGCATGAAAAATTGTGAGTTATATCATTTTCATCATAAAACTCTTCAAATTTTTTATTGTCAAATTCTCCTCCATGATCGTTTTGAATAAATGTGATGCAATATCCTTTTTCAGTCTGAATTTTTTTTGTTAAACTTCTCAAAGATTTCAAAAGTATTATCCTTATTTAATAGAAAACAAACCCATGTAAATCTAGAATAATTATCTACCATAACAAAGTTATAATGTTTACCACTAAAGCTTTGAGTCCTAATATCACTAAATAAATCCATATGCACAAGTTCAAGCGGTTTGTTAGTAGATACAATATTTTTAAAAGGGAAGCTACTTCTGATTTGTTTTCCTTTTAAATAAGCTTCGCAAACCTGAATATTCTCAAACTTTAGAACAGGTAGTCCTCTCACTAGCTCATTTTTTGACAATTTTGATAAGATGTTCATGCTAGCATGCCCAAATCTTCTATGCCAGATAAATGAATCCTTTTATATAGGAACAAAATATTTGACATTTTGTGAAGACACATTTTTTAGTTGAGCACATCATATGTTGTGATTTCTAGGACCAATAAACACAATATTGTCATTAAGATTACCAATAATTTCATAATGTGATGCTTAGAAAGTAACTCTATAGCCCTTATCACATAATTAAATTATGCTTAACAAGTTATGTTTCAATCCATCAAGATAGAAAATGTTATTAATAGAAGCATAGTTAAAGTCACCAATTTTACCAATTCCAGTTGCTTTTTCCTTGTTTTTGTCAGTAAAAACAACATTACTTCCATATTTCATTTCATTATAGTTGAAATGTGATATTTCGCCTGTCATGTGTCTCAAACAACTACTATTAACTATCTATTGATTTTCTCTTGTCTTCTTTTTGAAGCATATCTATAGAAAGTATCATCTCATTTTAGGTTCCCAAATTTTTCTGGGTCCTTTCAGGTTAGTAGCTTGATCTTTCGATCTCCAAACATACATTTCAGATGATTTCTCCACTTTATGAAAATTACAAGAATGACTAATATGACCATGTATACCACAGTAGAAACATAAAACAGATGAATGAGAATTGATATAATTTCTACCATGTATCAGGTTCCTGTTGTTTTGAATATAGCTACTGTTAGATTTTACAAAGAAATTATTGTATGACCTAATATTATTATTTTCATTATAACCTATTCTAGCTTTATCAGAAACACCTTTACCATTACTAAGTAATGCATCAAGATTATTCCTTCCATTACCAAAATTAGCAAGATCTTTTTCTAGAGATATGACTTTTCTAGCAAATCTCTCTTTCTCAAGTTCTAAAACAATAACTTTTACTTCTAACTGACTCACCTTATCCAAATCATTCTCAAGAAATGCATTTTCTAACTTAACTACTCTTTTTTTTCCAAAACTTCCTTTTCGGAAACCTTTTGTTTATAATCAATCTCAAGAGACATATTCTTCGACAACAAATTCTTATTCACAAACTCTAATGATATGCATTTCTTAATTCATCAACTTCAATATCAGAGTCAGAATAATATACCTCATCGTCTCTTGATTCAGCCATAAGACATACATTAATGACCTCTTCTTCTTCAAAGTTTTCAAAGTCCTCACTTGTTCCTTCAAAGGTGACATGAATTTTGTCCCACATTTCCTTTGGTGTAGAGCAATACGATATCTTTTCATACTTTTTTAGAAGCATAAATTAGGCGATGTTTTTCATTAGCATTTAACTGTGTTTTTCTTCTATCAACTTTAGTTCATACTTCTACATCATCAGTAGTGGGAAGTATGGTTCCAACTTTGATAGCTTGCCAGATCTTGGTATCTATAGATTGAAGATAGATGGTCATTCTCTCTTTCCAATAGGAATAGTTATTACCATTAAAATAAAGAGGCTTTAATACAAATTATCCTTCAAGGCTTCTCAAATTGTTTACTATGATATATCACGTGCTGCAAAACACATAAAACAATAAATGTGTAACCTCACTCTGATACCAAATGATAAAGTAAACACACGCAAGAGGGGGTGAATTGTGTGAAAAAAATTTCAAAGTGCTTTCAAATTCATAAGATCTTACTAAGCAAAATAAATTTATAAATAGAAGGGTCTTACAAATTTTCAAAAGGATCCTGTTAATGTTGAAAAGGGAGCTTGTTAATTGAAAGGAGCCTACTAATGCTCAAAACAAAAGGAGCATGTTTAATTGATAGGAACCTACTAGCGCTCAAAAAGAAAGGAGCCTGTTAGATGATAAAAGCCTGTTAAATGATAGGAGCTTGTTAAATTATATGAGCCTTCTAAATGAAAGGAATCTGCTAAACGATAAATCTTATTAAAACCAAGAAGCCAGTTAAAACTAAAAAGAACCTCTTCCAAGTAAAAAATAGAAGGATCCTATTATAAAATTAAGGAACCTTTTCCAAATATAAAATACAAACATTATAATGAGAAATTTTAAAATTAAGAAAAGAGAATATTGATACCGTTGATTTATACTAGTTCGACTTATAACCTAAACCTACGTCCAGTCTCTAAGTATCTGCCTTGAGTGTTTCAGTAAAATTCCAATTAGTAATTTGATGGGCCTCTTCAAGCTCACAAGTACATATTTTTCAAGGTTCTTCAACCTCTATACTAGTAGTAGTTAAATAGCCTCTACAAGCTCTCAATAAATGAAAAAGTGAATTGCTCATTATGAGATTGAATGATTTCTCTCAAGAAGAATTTTCACTTCCTAAGGCATAAGAAATCTGACAAAGGTATGAATTTTAAGAGTATTGATGCCTTTGATGTATTTCAAAAACCTGGCTTCTTAACCTTTTGTTCGCAACTACAGTGACTCTTTCTTAAATAGGAATTTTCTTCTTAAATATACATTTTCTTCAACTAGTCATTGTTTCATTTCGATTATGAGTTGACTTCATTTCTAGCAAATCTTCGATATTATCTTTGCTGAAATCTTCCAATGTTCAGACGTTAAGAAATAAATATGGCAATGTCTTAGAACTAATTAACAAAATATATGATTAACAGGATCCTTCTGGATATTGTAGAATCAATTCTAATAAGGTAAGATCATTAAGAAGGTTCCTGCAAGAAAGGAAGCATTATTCCTATGATTTTATGTCCTTTTAAGAATTATATCATTGCCTATACAAGGAAATAAGTCCAATTTGAATTTTCAAAATTTATGTAGTTATCATCAAAATCATTAACAATAAACCTTGAGCTCACAAATTGAGTCTATTAATTGCAGAAGCAAATGCATCTAGATCCTTCCAGAGTTAGGTTCTTTAAGGTTCAAGATTTGTAGCATAAATGAAGGAAAAATTAGTATTTTCTTGAATAAAGGCATGTTGAATAGTTAAGTTTAAGAATTTATTAGAGGATTGAGTATTTATAAATTTGATGATATTATGGTTATAAGTTACTATAATCCTACCATTATAATTCTTCAAATGATTACAGATATTACTCAACCTATTTTATGGAAATGAAAGTCCTTTTTTCAAGGAATGTTCCTTAATTTTAGTTTTTGACATCTCTATCATTGAAGGCTTCTTTCAAATAATATAATCATTAAAAGCATGTTATTTATTTGGGTAGTTTACTTTTTTTATAATCTAGGAGATAATCATTAAATTAAGGGGCCTTATAGGTCTTTGCCTTCTACTAGAATTTCTTCTAATAACTGATATGAAACTTTCATCTTTTGCTAAGGGAGATGCATATCGAGATGTTTCCATGTTTCAGTAACACTAATGTCAGTTGGCTATGTTTTCCTTCCTTTAAGTATAATAGCTGTAGAAGTTATATGAGAGATCAATTAAGTAAGAGGAGAAGCAGGAGCTAAAGGTTTAGTGTAAAACCCCAAACTTTTCTTTTCACGCGTCTATAAAATTTCATTTATTGTGAATGGTGTTTCTAAGTAATGTAAGTTTTATTGTCATTAAAAGGTGAATTGGGGACCCACTTTGAATGATTTGACAATACTTGAGACAAGTATTAAAGTCAAATGATAGTAGAAAAATATTAGAGTTGACTAGTATAGAAATAGGCCAAAAATAAATTCGATTTGGTGGATTTATGATAGATCAAGATTGACCTTATTTTAAATTATCATGGAGTAAATTGGAAGCACTTTTAGGCTGAAACATAGGGACATAAACTAAGTAAACTAAGCATGAGAGAATCAACCATAGTTAAGGATACTTAAAGTAAATCGATCGAACTTATATGTTGATATGCTTAGGTACAACAAGTTAATAAGTGGACATGAAACTTCTACCAAAAATGGACAAATTTTTCTTAAGCCACATAATTATTTTGGACAAGAAATAATACATGTACATGTGAATGAGCCTTAAGTGGTAGATGTCATGTAGTGAAGAAGTTCTCATTATTTTGGAACAAGAATGCATGAAAATCTTATGCTGTCACGTTTATAAAGGAGCAGATGAGAGGGACATGAAATTCGTTACAAATGATCTTAATATATGGTATGGACGTGTGTCATTTTAGTGAGAGAAAAATAAAAATGACTTGTTATACGCAGGAGACAAGAATTTTCTTAGATTACACAAGAAGTTAATGGCTTAGTTAAATAAAGATGGTGAGAGTTTAAATAATGGACAACTATTGGAATAAAACTTTGCAATGTGCTGGACAATTGCCAACAACGTGTAGCTTATACAAGAATGATGGAGTAGCTGCTCCACCTTCATTCCACCAAAGTTTCAATTATCCCTTGGACCAGAATTGATGTTATTAATTGCAGCTACTCCCTTCATGCATAGATCTTCCAAGTTATTGCCTTTAGGAAATAAATTTAGCATGGTGGTTAAGTCTCCAACCGTGGACTACACCTTTACCAATACCACCTGCCTGTAAGGAAAAGAAGCACAACATGTTACCACTTGATTCTAGTATGCTAAATCACTCTTTTCCATCCTCTTTAGCTAGTCACGTGAATTCTTAAGCTAGAAACATGAATTCCCTTATGAGTTGTGTGGATGTTTTATCTGATTGCATGATTAAATGAAGAGAAAAATAACATGGTAAATTGAGAGGAAAACATTATGTATATCCATGTCTTATGTAAGTTGTTCAATGTTTATTTATTGGTAGCATGTGATGCTATATATGTGGTTGAATGGTTGTTAATGATAGCATGTATGTTGTATATAGTTAAATGCTTCAATGTAAGGAAAAGAGTATGTACATACTATGTATGTTATTTAAATGGAAAGAAGACAACATATATAAATCATGGACATTATTCAATGGATGTTTAATGGTTGAATGTAAAGAAAACAAAATTTTAATCTTACTAAATGCTAAGATTTTGGCTAAGCCCTTTGTTATAAAATTAGTAAAAAATAGGTGGTAAGTTATAGATGTACTTGGTAGGTTTTAGGAACCCTTCAAGGGTCTCCCTCATAGCTGAGTACGATAATAAAGTTTTCTTATCACCGTAGACTCGGGACTAATAAAGGAAAAGCACTAAATAAGTGAGGGTGGTTTACGATAAACAATAAACAGTGAGTATGTATTTAAATTGATTTGTTAAAATGGTTGTATCTTAGTTTTGAAAGTATGTTTATGAATAATTCTATCGGTGCTACTACTTGAATTTAAAAGTTAATCTCCATAAGGTTTACATATGCTTTGATTTAGCATTGAATTGAGTTTTGGATGCACTTGGAAACTAATGAGATGTACACATGCTTTGAATTAACATTAAATTAAAATTTGCATATCCTTTAAATTATTATAGAAATGTATTTCCAATATGTTTTGAATTGGTATTGAAATGAGGTCGCTCATGTATTAATTGTGGTTTAGCCTATGGTACGCAGTTAGGTCTTTATACAAACAATTATATCGATCAGAGTACATCCTAACATGCATGGTGGTGTTTGGGGCATCTGTCACTAACATGGGTGGTGTTGTGTCTATCAATATGTCCTATAAGTTTCCCTCTACACGTGTGGAGTATATATTATGCCAACACTATTATAGGTAAGCGACACAAAATTAGCTCTATAACCACTAATTTATATGTAGTGCTAGCATCATAATGGGTAAGCAATGCAAAACTAGCTTCATAACAATTGGTATATAGAGGTTAACCAGGCAGGGATAAGCGATGTAGAACTAGCTCCGTGGCCTTACACCTAAGGGTACTATATAGAAAAGAAAATTAGTGATTAGCTATGTTTTAAAGATGAAAATCTACGAAAGTATTGATTGCCATCGCTATATACTTTACAAGAAAAGTGGAACTTGATCTCATAAAAATATATATGTTTTGTTTTATGATAGTTGGGAATTAGTGTGTATTTTTCTAAGTAATTGCCATGTGTTTCTTGCATAATAGGTTATTATTGTTGTGTTTTAGGACTTATTTTGTATATTTTTTGTTTAGTTTGATCTTCATAGTTGTTCTTTTATGCTTGATGTTGGTTTAGGGTAAGAACTAATCATTTTGATGTAGGAATGGGGGTGGAGACCAAGAAAGGAGAAGAGAAGTGGAGCAGTTGTAAGCCAAGAACCACGATTGTGGGATTCATGCTAATTCGCATGATTGTGGGATCCCTAACCCAAAGAGACATGCGAGTTTCACTTATTTTTTAGTTTTTGTCACTATATAAGGGCACAAATCCCTAAGGCCAAAGTGTGATCATACGAACTTGCCTCTTTGAGCTAAAAAAGTATATTTAAAGCCTAGAGAGAGGTAAAGAATCAAGATTTCCATTCCAAATTGGGCAAAGAAGAGGGGGAACTTTCTTCATCTAGTTCTTATTTAATTTTTTTCTTCTAGCATCTTTATTATGAATTGTTTGCTTATTGGGAATATTAATGACATTATGAGTGTCTAAATAATTTGTAGAGATTACTTTTGAAATACTTGTTGAACCCTTGCTTTGTTGATTTGAATGAATGATGCTTTTGATGAATGTTAAGCTTATACTTTGCACTATATTGAGGAATTGAGTTGGGTAAATTGTGTAGGGTTGTACAATGAGAATTGGCACTCTATAGACCTACATTTATCAAGTTAATTGATTAGTTAGAGAGAGATCTTAGCTAATTAGTTGATTACGCATATGATAACTTTATAACTAGTTGAATTAGTAGACTGATTCTATAGATTGAGAGGTTGCTAATCATTTCCATTTAATTTGGCTAGGGACAATTAATTACACCTTGAGAGAGGGTAGTTAATACATTGGGACATCTTAGGTGAGGAATAATTTAATTAAAAAAGTAAGAGGGAGATAAGATACGAAAAATAAGTGATCTCTAATTGTTAAATCTTGAATTCTAAATTTCTGCACTTTTGTTTTATCATTTGTTCATTGTTAGTTGTTTGATTTAATTTAATTTTTCAATTTATAGTCATTAAAATTGGTTTTGAAATGAAGCAGTCTGAATTAACTAGCGTCTAAACACAATCTCTAAGGGATCGATATATGTTCTTTACTACCAGTTACACCCCAAATCTTGCAGTTTTGAGCGTAAATGTGTTTTGTAAGAACATTGGTTATTACTTGAAAAGAAAAGAAATTTTTTTCTTTTATGGAGGTTATTATTTGTATAAATGTTTTTTTGGAAGCCAATAAACTCATTGAGCTCGTTTAGCTCAATCTTTATTTTCTATTTTTAAATAAAACTTCCTAAGTGTAAGATCAGGGGCTTCAATAGCAGGGATTCCACCTCGCGAGTAGTCAACTTCGTCAAGTGCTACTGTGTAGATATTTTTATTTTTCATTGTACATATTTTTGAAAACTATTGCATATCTTTGATCATGTTTTGGAAAGTACATTAGTATAAAGAATGGATATGTATAAACATTTTTAAATGGAATGCATGACTTTATTTTAGCTTTTGAAAGTTTATTGATATAACTATTTGAGACTGCATATGAGTGAATTTAAAGTCCACAATTTGGAAATGATAAATTGATGTGATGATAGAGGTGTTTTGAACTTTTATAGGGACTTTGAAATTCTTAGGATATCAAAATATAGTCGTTGGGCCACTGAAATTTTTAATAAACTGAAAAACAAAACTCCACTGCTTACATTTCTTATTGTGACTTGAAGTTTTTCCTTAACAAAGGCAATATGCTTAACTTCACGGGAACTTTCTAGCCGACTCGGATATCAACTCGAGAGTCACTATAGAGTGTCGGGTAGGTCGCCTAGTCATTATAGGATAAGGGTCTGCCAAAAAGCTTGATTGCTCTTACTAATAGTAAATTTTATTATGTTTCTCATTTTTTTTCTTTGGTTTAGGATTTGCCTTAAGTTTAGGAACTATTCATATTAGTTTTCAACCTCAAAAGCTTCTTCCATTGAAAAAACTCACTATGAATCCATTTTATCTAAAGGGCTTTGTCGTTGATTGAACCTAAGTTTTTTTATATCAATTGGTAACAATTTCATGGTTTTTATTATACTTCTTGGCTCTTATTTTTGGATTTTATACTTAATTTAACTCTTGAGTGCTTACCTTTAATTTATGTAGTTTGAGGGTAAAATTGTCACAAATAATTAGTAATTGCACCAAATTAATTTTCTAGAACAATTGATACTGCAAACTACCATTTTTCATTGTACGAGATTCAAGAAGTAGAGCCAACGAGTGAAGGCCAAAGATGACAAGTCAACAAGTCAACGAGGGCAACATGCAAGTTCGTCGCTGCGAAGTTTGAAAATTTACTGAAGAGACCTTTCGGGAAAAGTTATTTGCGGTGAAGATTATGATTGCGTCACTGCGAAAGCTGAAGTTGATTTAATAAACCTTTTGGGAAAAGTTCACCGCGAAGAACTCATCCTCTCGCCGTGGCGAAATCTTCGAATTGGCACAGACCCGAACCATTTTCAGTAAACCAACTGACTGTGCAACCCGATCCATTAACCTGTTTTATGAAAAAGATCTATTTTAGGCTAAGTAATAAAAGGATAGGAGGCCGAAACTTCAGACACACATACTTCATCTCTCTTTCTTCTCCATCTACACACACCATCGTTCTCTCTTCTGCACCATTTTTCTTTCATTTTTCCAACGTTGGTTGCTATCAAGGATATCTCCAGTAGGTTCTCAGTTGTGAAGTCTCTTGGAGCTATGCATGGCTAGACACCTATCTCCTTTTGAAGATCTAGCAATGGCTTGAGTTCAATGTGTAGCATCCCACTCCCGCAAGACCCGAACCCGATATCAATGGTGATATCCGAGCCCGTGCCTCACGAGGGTGGTAT
>JAOSBK010000009.1:2381035-2400787 GCA_027568895.1 Erythroxylum shatona | reverse complement strand
ATTTTTATCTTTCTAAAATTATGATTATTTGTTATCATCAAAAAGGGGGAGATTGTTAAGTCAAGAAGACTTCACGTATATTAATTTAGTGACAATCAAATAATAATAATATTAGAAATAAATGAGCTGTTTTGATAAGTGTGTTAAGTGTGCATCAAAATAGAAGTATCATATAGTCATCCTAGACAAAGAGCAAAACACAGAAGAAACAAAACACAGATGACATGTCATCACAGAATAAGCAAAACACAGACGACATGTCATCACAAAAGAAGCAAAAACACAGAAGAAGCAAAACATAGACGACAAATCATCACAGAAGAAGCAAAGCACAGACGACATGTCATCACAGAAGAAACAAAACACAGAAGATACAAAACACAGACGACATGTCATCACAGAAGAAGCAAAAACACAGACGACACGTCATCATAGAAGAAACAAAAACACAAACGACATGTCATCACAAAAGAAGCAAAACATAGAAGAAACAAAACACAGACGACACGTCATCACAGAAGAAGCAAAACACAGAAGAAACAAAACAAAAATGACACGCCATTACAGAAGAAGCAAAAACACAAATGACACGTCATCACAGAAGAAGCAAAAACACAGACGACATATCATCACAAAAGAAACAAAACATAGAAGAAACAAAATACAGATGATACAGAGATGAAGATACTCTAGTACATCAGACAGTTAGTTAGTTGGAGTTAGTTACAGAACTCAACTAAATAATGATTTCTCCAAGAAACAAGAAGCAATTAGAGATTTAGGCTATAAATACTAGTCATAGCTGAAGACTGAAGAAGTTAGAAAGTTTTAAGAGAAGTTTTACGCTTTCAAGTTTTACACACTTAGAAAATTTTGTATTCAAATTGTGATACAAGAGAGCAAACACTACTGTAATAAAAAGCTCACAATATCTTTCTAGTGAGAGAAAGAAAAGGCTAGGAGCTTAGAGAGGCTAAGATAGCAGAAAGAATACTTTGTGTAAGAGACCTGAAGAGTCTCTGGAAGGGAAAAAAGAATACTTGTAAAGTTGAAGAAGTATAGTGAAATCTCATATGAACTCTGAGGACTGGACGTAACCCAAGATTTGGGGTGAACAAGTATAAAATCGCGGCGTCTATTTTCTAACCTTACACTTTAATTTTCTTGTTGTTAGACAAATAGATAGAATTTATTTGCGATTCAAATATGTAGCTACTTTAGTATAATATCTTTAGTATTCATTTGATAGATGAAAAAGTTTTTCAAGAAATATCAAAAGTTTTGTATTCTCAAAAAGATTACACAATTCAACCCCCCTTTTTGTGTATTTCACATACTTTACGTGAATTCTATATTAACAAGTGATTTACTTCATGACATACCTATGCTTCTATCTGTAAAGATTTGGTTATCCAAGAATTTCTCCATGAAGGATATGGGAGAAGCAGCCAATATTCCAGGAATAAAGATCTACAGAGATAGATCAAAGAGGTTGCTTGGATTGTCCCAATCCACGTACATAGATAAAGTGTTAAAGACGTGTAGCATGGAGAATTCCCAGAGGGGATTCTTACCTATGTCACACAAGATTTCTTTCTCACAGAGTATGTGTCTAAAGACACAAGAGAGGAGAGATAAAATAGATTGTATTCCATATGCTTCGGCAATTGAATCAATCATATATGCAATGCTATGTACTAGACTAGATATCTCTTATACTTTGAGCATAACAAGCAGGTTTCAAGACAATCCAGATGAGGGTCACTGAATGACTATTAAAAACATCTTAAAGTGCTTGAGAAGAACTAAATATGTTTCCTTGGTCTATAGAGGAGCTAAAATGAGAGTTTAAGGATATTCATATGCTAGTTTCCAGTCAAATCTTGATGATAGTAGATCATAGTCAGGGTACATCTTCACTTTAACTGGTAATGAGGTAAGTTTAAAAAGTTCCAAACAACCAACTATTGTAGATTCAATAACCGAAGTGTAGTACATTTCATTGTTAGAGGTGGCAAATGAAACAATTTGGATCAAGAAGTTCATCATTAAACTTGGAGTGGTTTCTAGCATTGTTAAACCTATAGTTGTTGGTGAAGTGAATCACATGTTAGTATACGATATTCAAAGTGCACAAAAAGGGGGGTTGAATTATGTATTCGAAATTTTTAATACAATCCCCTGTAAAAATTTGCTTTCTCAAAGAGTGAGAGTCGACACAGTAATTTTATACTAGTTCACTCCAAACCTTGGGCTACGTCCAGTCCTCAGAATCCCTTCTGAGATTTCACTATACTTCACAACAGCACAAGTATTCTTTTCACCGAGCCTCTTCAGGTCTCATACAGCAAGTGTTCTTTTTCTCACTTAGCCTCTTCAGGCTCTCAGCTATTCTTCTTTCTTACAGAAAGATATTGCGAGCTTTGTTACAGAAAATATAACTCTTATGTTTTCGCACAAATGTAGTGTTTAGCTTCTGAATGTCACTAAGAAAATTACTAACAAAATCACTAACTCTTTCAGTCTTCAAATTTGACTCATATTTATAGTCTTCGTCTTCAACTGCTTCTTGATAACTGCTTCTTTCTTCTTGATTCTTATTCTTTAAAGAAACGGTTATTCAGTTGAGTTTTGTAACTAACTCAAACTGATTTGATTCTTCGTCTTTGACTCCTTCATCTCATTTTCTCTTCAGTTCCATCTCATTTTTGCTTCCATCTCATTTTGCTTCCGTCTCATTTTTGCTTCTGTCTCATTTTTGTTTCTGTCTCATTTTGCCTCCGTCTCATTTTTGCTTCCGTCTCATTTTTGCTTCCTTCTCATTTTGCTTCCATCTCATTTTTGCTTCCGTCTCATTTTTGCTTCCGTCTCATTTTACTTTGCTTCCATCTCATTTTTGCTTCCGTCTCATTTTGCTTCTGTCTCATTTTTGCTTCTGTCTCATTTTTGCTTCCGTCTCATTTTGCTTTGCTTCCATCTCATTTTTGCTTCCGTCTCATTTTGCTTTGCTTCCGTCTCATTTTGTTTTGCTTCCGTCTCATTTTTGCTTCCGTCTCATTTTGCTTCCGTCTCATTTTTCTTTCGTCTCATTTTGCTTCGATTCATCATTATTTGGTTTTCATCAAAATTAATCGTAAAGTCGTTTTGACTTAACATTTCCTCCATGCCTTCGAACATCTTAGGTTTATGTACCTTCACTACTTAAGGTTTTGGTGATGAGCTTTCCGCATGACTAATATCTATTACAATGGCACGCCTTAGAACTGTGATCTCGTACTAGGCCTCCTCGTGTACCTTCAACAAATCTACCATTTTTTGTTGTAATTGTCGAATCTGATCCTCCATCGCCTCAAATCGTGATTGATAGGATGGGACCTCCTCCCCTCCCGGCAGGAATTGGTCTAATGCGTGCTTGCACCCTAATCACTCACTCTGTCAAGTTGCCTATTGCCTTACAGAAATTAGGCTCTGATACCAGTTGATACAGAGGTCACCTTAGGACTCAGACTTTCACCGAAGTTGATCATCAACATCCTTTACACGACAGTCTTACTTAGGTCCCCTTAAGCAAGACTTTAGCCTTTAACGACCCTTGAAGTGTTTAACTTGCACACTCGAAGAAACAACGCAACGGAAGCAATAAGAAAATAAAGGCAATAAAGAAACTAGAGAGATACGATAAAACCAACCTTCGTATTACTTTACCTAAAAATAATACAAGGAATACTCTCTCTGACTGAATGAGGAGAGCAAAACTCGGCTGAACTATATATAGGCATTCTAACTTGGAAATCAATTTAAATTCAAAATCTTACTTAGATTGAACTACTTAAGAGCATGCTAAGATCACGTCTATCTCTATCAGATTATATCACGTGGAGTAATTGGATGACACCCCAATCCAAATGGGACTCTAACCGATAGGATAAAATCTACAAGATAACAGAAAGATAGAGTTTACATTCAAATAGGAAACTGGCATCCTTATCCTCGAAGATCTCCACTATATTTAGATGTTGAGTCCCACTGTAACTCTAAATCCTAGTTGTCGTCACATCATTCAAGATCTTCCCAAGATCTCTATCTGTTGATGATGTAGTGTGATCTTGTTGAAGCCCACATAGCACACTAGCCAAATCCAATGCTTCCCACAACAAGTCCACTAGTCATGGTCCATTCATCCGAGCATAGGCTAAGTCCTTAGTCTATCAAGTCCTTAGCCTAGGTCGAGTCAATCTCCATAAGATCTAAGACTTTACCAAAATTCTCACCATGTCCGATCCCACTCGCCCATATTTGCCTTAGTGTTTTCATATGCCTCCCTCATGTGTATAATCCAGCTAATCTTCATCCTAAGGCATATCGTGAAGGTTATTGAGAAGTGCTCTGAAGTTTAGGGATCTAACACTGTATGTGATTGCCTTTTTCTTTTCTATTTTTTTTACAGTTTACTTATCAATCTTTATCTTATTTCCAAATAATGAATATAAATATGAAATTTAAATGGTACCCAGTTCTATTAATACAGTTGATTTCTCTTTTTTTCTCTTCCTTTTTATACTTATCTTTTCCTCTCTCTCTATTTCTTTCTTTCTCCCTTTTTTTCTATTTTTCTTTTTCTCTTTCCCTTTATTTATGTATACCTTTCTTTTGTGCTCTACATTTTTTTATCTATGTTTCACCATCTCTCCCTCTCTTTTTTCGTGTATCACTTACCAACAAATCCATCACTATTCCAAATCAGTTGTATCATGTTGGAATAACTAAATCACTATTCTAATATAATTACATCAATCAGAAGAATTAATTGCATCACTCTAAGATTGTTGTATCATTTTTATAGAGTAGTTACATTGCTCTTCTAGCCCAGTTGCATCTTTTAAAAGAGTTGGTTGCATCATTGTTTAAAATCAATTGCATTATGATTTTATAGTAGTTGATTGCTCTTCTAAAATAGTTGCATCCCTTAAAAGCAAGAATGAACATTTCACCTAAAGGTCGAATTGATTAGATTTTAAGTCAAGAGCATGTCATAACTTCAAAAAATGAGGTTGAACTTGACTCGATATGAAGTGACTTAATTTTTTTGGGCTTAAAATGATAAGTTATTATGATGTTGTTAATTAGCAGGAAAAGTATGAGGTTTTAAACCATCTAGTTTATTGCTGTTGTTAATCCCTAATGGAACGAAGAGGGAAGCAAATTAGGTATTGATACTTCTTGGAATTTTCACTAATTCTCTTCTTTCAATAAAAATAAAAGAATAATTACAATAATCTTATTTTTATGATTAAAGAGTGACTCTTCTTATAATCTTTCTCCAATGTGAAAGTTAATCTCTCTCACAAAGGAATCCACTCTCCAAGAAACTTCTTGGAATTTTCACTAATTCTCTTCTTTCAATAAAAATAAAAGAATAATTATAATAATCTTATTTATATGATTCAAGAGTGACTCTTCTTATAATCTTTCTCCAATGTGAAAGTTAATCTCACTCACAAAGGAATTCACATCTTAAAAGACCTCGTTTGATCACTTTGACAATTTTAAAGAGTCACTTATTTTTAAATGAAATAATGAATATTCAAAATTCTTTGAGAAACTCTTAGGAATTTATATATCCAACCCTGAAATTTTTTTTAGTCTAAACTATTGAAAATCAATGTATTTATATGGTTTAGTGGCTAAACTAGTTATTAGAAACATGAACTAACCATTGTCAACTGCTAGTCTTTATGCATTGATTGACCATTATTACACATTAGTGGGCCAATGTACTAGCTATTGGAATATAGACAGATCATTGTGACACATTAGATGACCAATGTAACATATTAGTAAATCTGTCAATGATGACCCATATGACATCGTGTTGACTCAGATTTCCTAGTAATCCATTATGATCCTCTCCCATTTCCACTCCAAAATAGGTAATTACTGTAACTTCCCAACTGCAGCTTGATGCTCAATCTTAATCTGTTGACAAGTCAAACACTTAGCAATATACTCAGCCACTTGTTTTTTCATCCCTGGCCTCCAAAAATATTGTTTCAGTGTATTGTATATCTTGGTAGTACCAGGATGTATAATATAAGCTGCTATATATGCTTCCTCTAAAATCACTTTTCTCAGATCTTCCATATTAGGTAAATATAATCTCTGCTTCAACCATAATACATTTTCTTTCAATTCAAACTCAGAACTTGGATCCTGTTTCAATTTCTCAATAAGCTTCGCTAATTTTGGGTCTATACTTTGGGCTTTCTTGATCCTTTCTAGCAATGACGCTCTAAGCTTTAATATAGCTATCAATACTTCATTCTATTCTAAATTCAACTCAACATTCAATGCTCTGAGTTATACTAGGAGTAAACTCGAGGTCTAAATCTGTGCCACACTACTATTTGATTTTCTACTTAATGCATTGGCTACCACATTAGCTTCACTCGGATGGTATTCAATCATACAATCATAGTATTTCAGTAGCTCAATCCACCTCCTTTGTCTCATGTTAAGCTCATTTTGACTTAATAGATATTTCAAAATTTTGTGATTTATAAATATTTCAAATATCTCACCATATAGATAATGTCTCTAAATTTCAAGGTAAATACCACTGCAGCAAGTTTCAAATCATGAACCAGATAATTAAACTAATGAGACCTTAACTTTCTCGATGTATATGCAATCACTTTATCATACTGCATATCAAAACACACCATAATCCTTGATGTGAAGCATCACTATACACAATATATCTGCCAGATCCAGTTGGAATATCTAACATCAATTGAATTCCTCAAAAATCTTCTAACATTCCTCAGTCCATCAGAAAGATACAATCTTCTTCAGAAGCTTTGTCAAAGGGGCAGAAATCAATGAAAACCCCTCGATAAACCTCCTATAGTAACTAGCTAGTCTAAGGAAACTCTGAACCTTAGATACATTTCTAAGAGCTTCCCAGTTCATCACAGCCTCAACTTTCTTTGAGTCTACCTAAATGCCCTCTCTAGATACTTTATAACCTAAGAATACTACTTGATTAAGTCAAAATTCACACTTACTAAACTTAGCATATAACTGCTTCTCTCTCATTGTTTATAAGCCTAATCTCAAGTGTTCAGAATATTCCTCACTACTCTTCGAATATACCAAAATATCATCAATAAACATAATCATAAAGTGATCCACCTTGTTCATCAATGCCATAAAAACTATCGGAGCATTTGTTAATCTAAAAGGCATCACCAAAAATTCAAAATGCCTATATTGGGTCCTGAATGCACTCTTTAGTACATCAGCTTCTGCTATTCTCAATTGATAATACCTTGATCTGAGGTCCAATTTAATGAACACTTGAGCTCCTTATAACTAATCAAGTAAATCATCTATCCTCAATAAATGATACTTATTCTGCATAGTCACTTGATTCAACTGTCTATACTTAATGCACAGTCTCAAAGTCCCATCTTTCTTCTTTACAAACAGAACTAGGGCTCCCCATAGTGACACACTAGGTTTGATAAGACCTTTATTTAATAACTCTTATAACTGGGTCTTAAGTTCCTTAAGTTCCTTAGGTGTTATCCCATACGGAGGAATAAATATAGGAGTGGTACCCAGAACGAGGTCAAGAGTGAACTCTGTTTCCCTATCCAGGGGTAATCTTGGTAGCTCATTGGGAAACACTTTTAGGAAGTCCCTAATAATAGGAATGCCCTGAATGGTCTGCCCAGTATGGGTGCTAGTCATATAGGCTAAATAAGCCTCACATCCATTTTGAATTAGATTAAAGGAATTCATTGAGGAAATTAATCTGGCTAGCATTACTAGACTAATACCTCGAAATATCACCCTTGGTTGATTTGAAGATTCAATAATCACTTCCTTAGTGTAGCAGTTTGCCCTATGTGTAGTAAGCCAGTCCATACCTAGAATAAGGTTTATCTCTCTCAATTGCAATACTATCAAGTCAGCTTCTAACTCCACTTGATCAACACGAATAATACACTTTTTACATGCTTCCTCACTCACTATAGTACTACCTACTAGAGTACTCACTTCTAAGCCACCTCTCAACATCTTTTTCTTATATTACTGTTTAAATGCCAAGTGTCATGTAACAAATGAATGGGTAGACCCTGGATCTAACAACATAAATACCTCGAAATTAAAGATAGATAACACACCTTCAAACCGCCTACATTTGTCTTCCTCAATTGGGACCAGAGCTGTAGCATAACTCAACAACAAATTAAAATGCAATTCATACTAAGCTACAGTGAGGTTCCCCTATTTCAAGTCAAGGAACTCCTTTATCTTTCTATCTAGGTAGATCTTTGGCATGTATTTCTCCTTGAAGACCATTAAAAAGTCTTCCCACATTAGTCTATAAGGTCGAACCGAGCTACTAGGAACAAGCTTCCACCACTAGTAAGCTAGGTCTTGCAGTAACAAGATGACATAATTAAACCTCTCATCGGATTCGCAATCTATGTGGTCCAATATCCATTTTGTCCTCTCTAACCAATTTTTTTTCCTTAGTAGGGTCTATACTTCCATAGAAGTCCATAACCCCCTGCTTAGTTTGTCATACCTCCTTTCTCTCCTTTCAGGAACTCTCTGAGGCATTTGTTCATACTGGGGCATAGGGGACTTTTTATTGGCTCTTATTGACTCAAATTTAGTTGATTTGATGACTCGGTATCCTATGGCAGATGACCAATAACAAGCAACAATTGTGATCACTATACGAATCTCTTGCTAAATGTCATGTCAAATTGATCCTATATGTCCTTAAGGATGCCACACCCTGCTCTGATACCAGAATTGTAACATACCACTCTTATAGAGCATTTATCCAGCATACTAGAGTATATCCAAGCGTATGCCCTATGGGAATGGCATGTTGGAGCATATCACATTATCTTAATTATGGCATCACATATATCAAAAGATTCTTAAAGATTGAAATTTCCCATTCCATTAACAAACATACACATACATTGTCATTACAATTCATAACTCATGTATATACATTCATAACAAATGAGAGTCTATAACTCCATACAAAGTGTGCTACATGAAATGGGAAGCTAAACCAAAATATCCTAACTGGACTCATCAGTGTTAGCTGACCATATCTTTGAGCCATATTGTCCCTAAAACGTAGGAACTATATCTCTACTTTATCAACTTAGAAGCTAGCACTCCTTAGACCTAAAAAACAATGTTGCAATTTTGATGAGTTTGTGAACTCAGTAGGTAAACCATCATCGATGTTCTCACTCATGTCAAAATGTAATAACAATTATAAGGTCCAATTCATCAAACATAACATATAATATAGTAATTTATACTACATCACATTCTTCAAATTTAGGTAATTCAATATTTCACCTCAATTCAATAAGGCATGTCAATTCAATCATTCAATAGGGCATATCAATTCAATCATCTATTATACACATGAATGTATATGCAAATGCACTTATTACTCCACTTCATTTCACTTTGTTATGATTGAGCACCTATACTATCTTGTACTAGTAATAGATACCGAACTCATTTATGTCCCGTATTTGTTGCAGATACTGGGCTCATTACATCTAAGCCTGAGGCTTTTTATCACATTTTTTAGCTTAAAGATCTTTTTCATACATCCGCCACTCTGGTCACAACTCCTTTATTTGTTCATGCATTTCAACACAATGGGATGTGACAATTTACAAATTATACATTCAGTATTCCTCATTCGACGCATACAAGTCATATATCGCTTCCTTAAGATTTAAGTCCGGTATTTGTATTATAGTTATTCGTACATTCCACATTTCACATATAATTGGAAAGCACTTCCAATACATTCCTGAATATCAAGCTCCTTGGACTATCAATTTCCGGAATCATCACATTCATATAAATAACAATTCAATAATTAAAAGTTAACCAAAATCAATTCATTCATAGTGGGAAACATCTAGGTTGACTCACCACACATATAATTCAAACAGAAGCACACATATAATTGAGTTTACACATCGAGGTTGACTCACTACACATATAATTGAAATAGAAGCACACATATAATTGAGTTTACACATCTAGGTTGACTCACAATATGCTTTAACAAGTTATTGCCTTGATGATCCAGTAATGTCTGGGTGCTAATGATCGACTTGAGCATTTATAGTCATGCAACACATATATAGTTCACGCATCATTAAGTTATTCAATCAAATGAATATACAGTCATGCACATGTATATGTGTCAAAGTTCCATGCATGCTTAATTGACGTTCTGGGTATGTAACTTTATGTAAAGATCTTAATCCATTCCTAATCCATCCATCATACATTTATTTAAATTCGTATTAATACAACCTTCATATTCTTTAATATTCATTTTGTAACAACTACATACCCCCTGGGAGGATATGCAAATGCTACACAAAACTGAACCAAAACCTTACCTTTCATTAGATGTTGTTTTTAAATAGAACATATCAAACATATTGTATTTATCCAAATACATGCCATAACGTTAAAAGCCAACTTGTATTAGGTTATTACAAACCATTTATAGCATATTACAAACCATATCCACAAATATACAAAATGTCTCATTACACTAATTATAACCCAAAAACAATCAAAAACAAAACAAACTGAACATTTCCAATAAAAAAACACATTCTTCTTAGCTAGAACAGTTGTCTTTATCCCAAACTTTAAACCTTCTTATTAGAGCCTACACGGAGGTAAAACCATCTTGCTAAGTATAAAGCTTAGTGGGGAATAACCAAACAAGGCATAAACTAGCGACTATTTCTTACAATCGCTTAACATTAACATATATTGAATCAGATCATATCACAACCATCTTTAATTTTCCATATTATAGAATAATCCAAACATTATGTGTCTTAGAACAAATTATGATTCATCAATATAGAACTTTCTTGCATTGAAACAAAACTTATAAATATCAAAACATAATGCACATGTATCAAAACTGAATATCAAAATCAGATAAAACTCTTTCATATTAGAGTATGTTTTGTATCAAATCAGAGCTTATCTTGTATTAGATCAAAACTTGTTTATATCAAAACTGAGCATGTATCAGAATACAAAACAAGTTAGCCTACTAATCCTTTTTATAGAAGTGGGTAACGAGACCAAAACAAAAGATACTATGATTGGTATCTCAGAAACAGAAGAGGCTTATATCTCAAAATTAGGGGACATGGTAGTGTCGATAATTAGGGGATATCGTAGTGTCAATAATTAGGGGACACCGTAGTGTCAAGTTATAGGAGCAGTTGCAGACCCTTCTAAGCATGCCTATTTACCCACAACTAGGACTTGATAGTTTTAAAATAACATATTTACATTTCAAAATCCTCATGCAAAAGTTATATTGCAAAACATATGACTTTATTCCATTTTGCTCAACTTGAACATATTCATTCACATTTGATCAAATTTAACATGCCTTATAAACATAAGCATTTGCAATAATGCACTAATGGATACATCAAGTAATTACATTTTACAAGTACTCACCTAAGTTCCCAATTCATAAACATTCATAACTAACACATCACTTACATCATTTAAATCACAATTGTGTTTATAAATACACTTCATTTCTTTAATAACTTATAAGTTCAAAATTAGATACTTTGATATCAAAATAATACCTTCCATAAGTTATTACCTCAGTTGAAAGTCCAAAACCTATTCAACCTTTATCCAATTAATCTAATTTCAAACTAGGTTCATTACAAGCCCTAATTAACTTCAATATACCAGTGTAAGGTAATTTATCCTACTACGATTGTAGGGTACATTCCCACAATCGTGACAGAAGCTAATGTATCTGCCCACGATTATGGGATGAGTGCCACGATCATGGCCTGACTATTATCCTGCAGAATCCAGATCCAAACATCTTTCCAACATCCAAAACACTAATACGACAATCCCTAAATCACTCTTCAAGTTTACCTCAATTACATGCAAAATCCTCATTAATTTCATATACAATATCAACTTAAAATCACTCATTTATTAGCTCACAAACCATTCTTTATCATGCAATAAAATAGCAAAACCTATCAAATAGGCACATGTTCTAGATCTCATTGAATTATCAATTCAACACATATTCCATTCTAATTCATTCATCACAGAACTTGTAATAATATATACTATTAAGTTTAGAATTCCCTTACCTTCTTAACTTCAAATTTTCAACTCCAAAGAACTAGCTATACCAACCCATCTAAGCAACTAATACACAACTTCAAAATCAATGTGAAATTAAGTTGATCGTAGCACTAAGAAGAAAACATAGAAGATAACAAAATTTAGCTTCCTTGATGCAATATTTGGCTAAGAATTTGGAGTGGAAATGCATAGATTTGCAGTAAAATTTTAGAGTTGAAGGAGAGGGATAGTTTCGGAGGTGACTGAGCAAGAAGAGAAAGAATAACTAGTAGAAACACTTCTGCCCTAGCTAGACTCATTTGATACTAGGTGTCACTCTCACCACAAGGCATATGTCTCCTTTTCATGTATCATATATGTCCTACATTTAAGCTACCAATTGTCACACTTCCATTAAGCCATTTGTCACTTAATGAATGCTGCCAAATGCCACAATTCAATCAGGCCACTTGTCACTAAACCAATGTTGCCAAATGTCAATACATTAGTTATACCAAATGTCACTAACTCATATGCTTAGTCATTCTAATTTTCCATGTACCAACTTGACAATTTTCCTAGTCCAAATGTACATTTTAATACCTCAATTCTCTAATGGTGGCTATTAATTCCAAATCACTAAGTAGAATCCATTAGGCTAAAATTCTAGACATATGCAATTCACATTCAAATCATAGTTTAATTTTTAATGCCTATCATACATGTACTTTCATGAACATGTAACATTTCAAGTAGGGTACAATTTAGGGCCTTACAATTCTCTCCCCCTTAAAGAATTTCATCCTCGAAATTAATATCTAATCAAAATAGTTAAGGATACAATGCTCTCATGGTATCTTTTGGTTCCCATATTGCTTCCTCGAGTCCATGGTGTTGCCAAAGTACTTTCACCAGAGGTATTTGCTTATTTCTGAGTTGTCGAACTTCTCTGGCCAAAATAGATACAGGCCCTTCTTCATAAATATAATCCGATTGCACTTGGATTTCTTACATAGGAATCTTATAAGTATCATATGACTGATATCTTCTTAACATAGAAACATAAAATACCTTATACAACTTGGCCAATTCTTTAAGAAAAGCTAATTGATAAGCTACTAGTCCGATTCTCTTAAGAATCTCACAAGGACCAATATATCGTGGGTTGAGCTTACTTTCTTCCCAAACTGGAGTATTTGTTACCATAGTGACACTTTCAATAATACCTTATCACCTACCTGATACTTAATCTCTTTTCTTTTTAGATCGGCATAGGACTTCTACCTATCACTGGCAGCTTTCAATCTTTATTGGATAACTTGAACTTTCTCTTCAGTAACTTTCATAATATTAGGCCTAATCATCTTGTTTTCACATAATTCTATCTATCATATTGGAGTTCTACACTTCCTACTATATAGAGCTTCATAAGGTGCCATGCTAATGCTAGTCTGATAACTATTGTTATAAGCAAACTCCATTAGAGCAAGATAGTTATCCCAACTTCCTGGGAATTCTAACACATAACCCTGAAGCATATCTTCTAGTATCTGGATAACTTATTCAGATTGTCCATCTTTCTGGGATGGAAAGTGGTACTGAACTTGACTTGAGTACTTAATGCCTTTTGCAGACTTTTCTAGAATCTCAAAGTAAATCGAGGATCACGATCAGAAATAATAGAAAATGGTACTCCATGCAACCTCACTATCTCATTCACATATATATCTACAAGCCTATCTAATGAATAATTTGGACAAAGAAGTAGAAAATGATCAGACTTAGTGAACTTATCTATAATCACCCACACAACATCATGCTTCCTTTGAGTGAGAGGAAGTCCAGTGACAAAATTCATGGTATTGTTACCCTATTTCCATTAAGGAATCGAAATAGGATGTAGAAAACTAGATGGAACCTGGTGCTCAGCTTTAACTTGTTAATATATCAAACATATAGATACATAATCCACTACATCGAGTTTCTTACCTGACCACAAGTAATGCTGCTTCCAATCTTGATTCATCTTATTTCCACCAGGGTGCATAATAAAGATAGTATTATGGGCCTTAAACAATAACTTTCTCTTCAACTCATCATTAGCTGGCACATATTATCAAACCTTATAATATAAATCACCATATCCTTTCACAGAAAAGTCAAGTTGTTTGCCTTCCTGAGTTGCCAAGATAAGTTGTTGTGACTTATCATCAACTTTCTAAGCATCACAGATCTTTTGTCTCAAGGTAGGCCTAGCTTTTAACTGAGCTATTAAAATCCCATCAGATGCAAGTCCCCATTCACTCTGCTGCACTAACAATGCTAAAATAGTCTTTCGACTCAAGGCATCAGCCACAACATTAGTCTTATCAGGATGATATTCCATAATACAATCATAATCTTTAAATAGTTCCAACCAACGCTGTTGTCTTAGGTTAAGTTCCTTATGGGTAAGAAAATACTTTAGACTTTTATAATCAGTAAAGATCCTACACTTTTCATCATAAAAGTAGTGTCGCTAAATTTTCAAAGCAAACACTACTGCTATAAGTTCAAGATCATACGCAGGATAGTTTTGTTCGTATGGCTTTAGTTGCCCAGAGGCATATGCAACTATATTTCCATCTTGAATCAAAACACAACCCAAACCATTTCTAAATGCATCACTAAATATAATATATTCCTTACCAGAAGTGGGTTGAGCTAATGCAGGAGCTTCAGTAAGCATTCTTTTTAATTGACCAAAACTAGTCTGACATCTAACAGACCATTCATATGTCACTCCTTTTTGTAGTAATTTAGGCAAAGGGGATGCTATCACTGAACCTTCATAAACTGGTGATAGTAACCTACCAAACCTAAAAAACTTCTTACTCCTGTCACATTCTGTGGTGGTTCCAATTAACAATTGCTTTAATCTTACTAGAATCAACTCTAATCCCTTAAGAAGAGATAACATGTCATAGAAAAGATACTTCTTGAAGCCAGAAGTAACACTTATTCAGTTTAGCATACAACTGCTTTTCCCGCAGGGTTTGAAGCACAATCTAGAGATACTGAACATGCTCATGCTCATTCTTAATATAGAACAAGATATCATCTATGAAAACCCCAACAAGCTAGTCTAAGTAAAGCTTCAATACTCTATTAATCAAATCTTTGAATGCCACTGGAGCATTAGTTAACTAGAGTAACATTACCAGAAATTTATAATGTCCATAACGGGTCCTGAATGCAGTCTTTGGAACATCCACATCCTTTACCTGAAGTTGATAGTACCTTGATCGTAAATCTATCTTGGAAAATATCCCTACACCTTTCAATTAATCAAATAGATCTTCTATCTTTGGAAATGGATACTTATTCTTCACTGTGACTCTGTTCAGTTGCCTATAGTTAATGCACATTCAAAGAGTACCATCTTTCTTCTTAACAAATAAAACCAGTGATCTTTAGGGTGAGACACTGGGTCAAATAAATGCCTTATCCAGTAGTTCCTGCAACTGAACCTTCTACTCCTTTAAAATAATAGGAGCCATCCTATATGATGCTCTGGATATAGGAGCAGTTCCAGGCATAATTTCAATAGATAACTCCACTTCCTTTACAGGAGGGAGTCTGGGTAATTCTTCAGGAAACAACCTTTGTAACCTGGAAGCAGTCAAATAGGATGTGCTATTTAACCATTAAGAGGTCAATACTAGATCATCTACTGAGTGGACTACCAGACATTAATATAGCAAAGGAGTTTTTAGATAATGTTTCCTAAAGGTATAGGGTCTCGTCCAATGCCAAGATAAGTAGCTTATGTAAAGAATTATTCTCCATAAGGTACACTAGAGAAGGAGGAGTATAGGACTACATCATTAGGATGGTCCACCTCTATAGCAAGATGAAGGCACTGGGGATTTGAATTCATGATGTAGTAATAGTGCACCAAGCTTTAAATGTGCTCCCACTAGAGTTTGATACATTGTTCACTTCTTATATTTCATAGGATGAGGCTTGGGATATCAATGCTTTGATTTCTTGATGTGTTGCAGAGGTGAAGAACACTCCTCACACAACTTTGTTTGCAACTAAAGGAAAGGGAAAAGTCAAGCCCTAAAGTTCAAAGGTAAGAAATCCTAAACCCTCTCTACATTTACATACTAGTCAATCTATTATTACAAAGGTTGTAAGATTTCAAGAATATGAGGGGCTTCATCAGTAAGAAGAAGGGGCATAAGAAAACCAACCGCTAGAAATATAAAGTCCAAAAATTTGAACAAGAGCTATCAGGTAATTCCTTAACTTATATGATTCATAAATCCGATATTGCTATAGCCACATCCAGTTTTTGGTGGCTAGATAGTAGAGCATCTAAGCATGTTGCTTTCACAATGTAAGGTTTCAGATCTAAAAGTAAGCTAACTAAAGGGAAGGTGAAACTGATGGTTGGTAATAATGAAGAAGTTAGTGTTTTGTATATAGGGTATGTAAGTTTATGCTTTGAAACAAGGTTTGTACTTATATTACGTGAGACATTTTATATACCATCTTTTAGATAGAATTTGATCTCTGTATCAGTGTTAGATAAAAAGGATTATCGTTTTGTCCTTGATAATTTAGTTACACATTTATCTTTTAATGCAAAACATATTAGAATTGCCTTCTTTCATATGGATTATATCAAATATGTCTTACCCCTTATGAAATGTATGCTTCTTCATATATTGCTGAACCCGTCACTCGAAAGAGTCCTCTAATAAAGGAAATGTCATACATGTTGTGTCATAAATGCTTAAGCCACATTTCCAATGATAGAGTTGAGAGATTGATAAAGGACAACATTCTCCCAACTCTAGATTTTGATGTTCTGGAAAAATATGTTGTGTTGGACCCCAAACGTTTCTTAGAAGTTAGAACTGGAAATAAGAAATCCTGGTGATTAGTCATAAGTAAAGAACAAATGAATGAAAATTCTTGAAACAAAAAATGATAGGCAAGGGTAAAGTAGTGAATGAGAAATGTGGATAGATTCATGTCTTGTTTTGGTGTTTTTGTGGATAAGAGATTTTGAAATGGGAAGAATTAAGGTGAAAGTCAGAAGTAGAATGAAAGCAAAAATGAAGTTGAAATTATGTAGTAAGTTGATGAAGAATATATACATATGTGTATGTTCTGTTGTTAGTATTCATGATTAATCATAGACTATATATTTTTCTTTGAATGATATTGATTTGAGATGGAGTTGAGAATGAGGAGTAAATGAAGTAGAAAAGATGGTCTTGGTATGAGTTGGGTTAAGGAAAGATTGTGAAACACAATGGGTGGTTGATCTGGAAAATATTCAGGGCGTATGCTTCAGTCTTTTAGCCACAACTTTTTCTTTAATTATTCAAACTAGATGATTCTTGATTTGGATTAAACTAGAAATATATGGCTATACTTCTTATGAAGACATCGAATTTAAATTCTATCTTTAAAAATCTCAAAATTTGTCATGAAGTTGAGAATTGGGTGTAGTACATTGGATGAATGTAAATTCATGTTCTAAATTCGAGGGCAATTTTGGATCGATCTAGGCTAGATTAGAGACAGTTGACTTCTGGAAAGTTGTAGATATTTCTTTTATCTTTTCAATGATATATAGTATGAAATTTTTAGACTTCTAGGCTGAAAGTTATGATCCTTGTAAAGGAAAATGTATCTTCTGTCTTTTCGCTTCTTTTATGTTTTGGATCTTCTACGTTTTGCTTCTTCTGTGTTTTTCTTCTTTTGCCTTTTGCTTCTTCTGTGATGACGTCATCTTCTTCTGTGATGATATCATCTTCTTCTGTGTTTTGCTTCTTTTGCCTTTTGCTTCTTCTGTGATGATGTCATCTTCTTCTATTTTTTGCTTCTTCTGCCTTTTGTTTCTTCTGTGATGACGTCATCTTCTTTTATGTTTTACTTCTTCTGTTTTTTTTTTGCCTAACCTATCTTCTGTTCCATTTTAGACCCTTCAGAAGATAGAATATGTCTTCGAGGTTTTCATGAAAGTTGTAGATCTTGAAGTCCTTTTTTGAACCATATAAATAATACCTTAATCCGATATCTGAAGGGAAAGTTATAGCAATTTTCTCACATCTTTTGCCTTTTTCCACTTCTTCTGTCTTTTTCATTCGTCTGCTTTGTACCTATATTATGCTCCATTTTAGACCCTTCAAAAGATAGAATCTATCTTTGAGGTCGTCATGAAAGTTGTAGATCTTGAAGTCCTCTTTCGAACCATATAAAAAACACCTTAATCCGATATCTGTAGGGAAAGTTATAGTAATTTTCCCACTTCTTTTGTCTTTTTCCACTTCTTCTGTCTTTTTCATTAGTCTGCTTTGTACCTATCTTTTATTCCATTTTATACCCTTTAAAAGATAGAATCTATCTTTGAGGTCTTCATGGAAGTTGTAGATCTTGAAGTTTTCTTTCGAATCATATAAAGAACACCTTAATTCGATATCTGTAGGGAAAGTTATAGCAAATTTCCCACTCCTTCTGTCTTTTTCCATTCTTCTACTTTTTCATTTGGCTTCTTCTGTACCTATCTTCTGTTTTTTGCTTCTTTTGTGTTTTGCTTCTTCTGCCTTTTGCTTCTTCTGTGATGATGTCATCTTTTTCTGTGTTTCTTCTGTGATGACGTCATCTTCTTCTGTGTTTTGCTTCTTCTGCCTTTTGCTTCTTCTGTGATGACGTCATCTTCTTTTGTGTTTCTTCTGTGATAACGTCATCTTCTTCTACCTTTTGCTTCTTCTGTGTTTTGCTTCTTTTGCCTTTTGTTTCTTCTGTGTTTTGTTTCTTCTGCCTTTTGCTTCTTCTGTGTTTTGCTTTTTTTACTTTTTGCTTCTTCTGCTTTTTCATCTAACCTATCTTCTAGTCCATTTTTGACCCTTCAAATGATAGAATCTGTCTTTGAGGTCTGCATGAAAGTTGTAAATCATGAAGTCCTCTTTTGAACCATCTAAAGAACACCCTAATCTGATATCTGTAGGGAAGGTTATAGCAATTTTCCCACTTCATCTGTCTTTTTCCATTGGTCTGCTTTTCGTCTGTACCTATATTCTGTTCCATTTTTGACCCTTTATAAGATAGAATTTGTCTTCGAGGTCTTTATAAAAGTTGTATATCTTGAAGTCCTCTTTCTAACCATATAAAGAACACCTTAATCAAATATCTGTAAAGAAAGTTATGGTAATTTTCCAACTTCTGTCTTTTTCCATTCTTCTACTTTTTCCTTCGACTTCGTCTAATCCTATTTTCTGGTCCGTTTTGGCCCTTCAAATTATAAAATCTGACCTCAAGGTCTTCTTCAAAGTGTATATATCAAAGTTCACTTTGAAATCATCCTAAGATAATCTTAATCCAACATCTCTAGTGAAAGTTATGCCATTTATTCCGAGACAAGTTTGATATGATTGAGGACTAACTCTTGTTTGATTCTTTCGGCCATAATTTTGCTATCCAACCTCCAAATGAAGTGATTCTTGAACCCTTAGATTCCTAACACTTTTTCTTTTTACA
>JAOSBK010000009.1:2359080-2372484 GCA_027568895.1 Erythroxylum shatona | reverse complement strand
AATAAATTCTTTTTCTCATCAATTTCCTCAAGGCATAAAAACTTCTATAACATAATTCATATCCGAAAACACGCATTGAATTCATTTTAATATTTCTAATTTCTATCGAAAGTTCGGGGTCCAACAATAGGAGATGTAGACATGCACTCTTTTAGTTTGATAAATGGCATAACATGGGAACCTTATACAAGTTACAAGACTTCTAAACACTTAGGGAAATAATCCCTACAAGTACTAAGGTGCAAAGCTCACTATACTAGAGGTTTTAAGGAAATGATGAAAAAGTTCCCTCAATATTCCTTAGCTTCTCATACATGATTTGATCCATTGAATGCAAGAAAAAATAATTAAGTTCACAAATTCTTCATATAAAAAACTTTTATTAGTATATCAAAAACTATTAGTGTAAATTGGTATAGGACTGTAGCCTTATCCCGTTTAACTCTTTTATATTGTGGATTGTTGTTAAGAGGAAACTTGGGATTAAAGATGCACTAAAGTTCCCTTTAGTAGACACAAAATGTGCTTTATGTTAGATTGCTGATAAAGACCTAAACCACCTATATTTTAATTATAGGTTCTCCTATATTCTGTGGAGCCATACATTCGAACTTTTTCCCCTTCATTTCAACTTCTTCAACTGAACCAATACAATATGTTGGGTATCTAAAGTTCAAATAAAAAAAAGGACCAAAGGATGTTAATATTAGAATTTGTAACGTTGATTTATTGTATATGGAATGAAAGAAACCTGAGGATGTTTGAAAATGAAGAGACCACTATTGAAATTGCTATTTAAAAACTGTTACAAAAAATAGAGCTATTGAATTACTAGAGACCTTATAATAATCATCAGCCTTGAAAGTACAAACACGTGGCAACTTTAATATTTTCCTACTATATTTCATAAAGAGAAACCTATTTGTACTAAATGTTGTCCCAATCTCACTTTATTCAATTCTTTTAAATCTTTTAAATTGTAAACTTAGCAGCTCTTTAAACTTTCCTAATAAAAATCTTTATTTATCTTCCAAATATCAATCATAACCTAAGATTATAGGAAACATTTGATTGTTTCCATCCCTTCCTATGACATCTAATAATTATCCTTGTATATTCTCTTAAATAAACAACCATCTAGTTTTATTATTAGTACATAACCTTAAATCTAACCTTTTAATAAGCACTAAAATATGTATACCATTTTGTAAACAATTTTTTACCTTCCATATTATATCTTGTTCTTCACTTGCTCATTATACCCCAATAGTTTGCTAAATTTAGCCACGTAATACTTATGCATCATATTGATGATAGTTTCTTATACTCTTTTGAAACTATTGAAACTAACATTCAACTTTAACCCGTTTCTCGATATGGCCTTTAAGTTGACAATTTTATTGTTTGATTATGACTTAATCTTCTCCTTATAGTAGGGTGTTATCCATTTAGATGTAATGAGATTGTTAAAGTTAGTGGTTGTACAAGTGTGTGTTGTTTCATATCGTTCAATGATAGAATTTCCATTTCTCTTGATACTTTCAAAATCTAATCAATTAGGATCCAAATCTAACTCTCAACTGAGACTTATTATTTTTTTATACTTTAGCCCCAAATTATTTGATATTAAGTAATTAACTGCTTGAATTTTCTAGTATTTTAAGACTTGTAAACCTACAATCTAAGGTAGAATGTGACATTTTAGATCACAATAAGGATTTTTACATTTACCTCTCACTATATTATCAACATTCTCGTAGCAACTTATTCAGTATTAACTCATGTCATCACTCTCAACATAATCACTCTCTTTATCTAAATCAAACCCCTTGTATGCATCTTTATGTCCTTTTTCAGTTTTATACTATTTAATATTATCAGTCACTATCTCATCTCCACCTTCATTTCTAGCTACTTCATCTTCATTTCTTTTCTTATACTTCCTCTCCTTTTAGTTTGATCTAACATCTGAGACATATTTTCCACTTTTGTCTTCCATGTTAAATAATAGTTCAATCTTACCAAACCTATTTTTAGTATCATAAGTAATCACACCACCTTCCTCACCATCAATGTTTGCATCCTCATCAACATTAACATTAGCACCATCAGTAGGTACACAATCAATAGAAGTAATCTCACCACATATGCCCAAAGTCACAACTTAAGAACTAAATGTCTACTCCTTTTTCTGCTATTAATGGTAATGTATGTATTGTGTTTGATTTTTTTTTTCATTCTTCGACAACATACAAACTCATATTTTTTTAGTAATTTATAAATTAATTTCAAACTTTATTAATTTTTTGAACATTAGTCAAAACTATTAAATATGTAGTAGCCCGTTCCTACACTTAAGGATTAATTGTTAGATTGAGTCATATCATGAATCATGATTTAGAATATATGAAGAACAATCCATTTGCATGCATTATATTTGCATACACACATGAATCATGATTTAGAGACATTGTAAAGATAGTATATGCACTCAATTGACATATCCCAGGGTATGAAAGATTTTAAATGATTATGACACAATTGTGTGTTAGCTATGTCGTGAATCTTGCTTGGTGGATTATAATTACTGAATTAGGAAATTATTGATATAATTGAGTAATTGATAAAGTGGTGTGTGCACCTAAATTTAGGAAAAATGTTAAAGAGCAAGAAGAAATGATATATAGACATTTGGGTAGATTAGGCCTATGAAATGGTAACATGTGGCATTGGGAATAAGTGACATATGACTTAGCTAATTGGATGAAAAATGGCATGAGTACATGAGTGACAAGAGGCATAGGAAATCAAATGACAAGTGGACCAAACATTAGGTGACAATTGGAAGCATGAGAAGAAGATATATGGCATAGCTCTCCACTTGACAAATGTTACACCATATGTCCCACCTCTCCACCACACACTTGTACCCCAAGAATTTCACACTTAAAAGACCATCTTTCTTCATGTTGTTAGTCTTATGTTTTCTACTTCATTCCCTCACCAATGAAATCCTCACATAACCTCCCAAAACTTTGAATTTTGTCAAATTTAGTAGCCTACATCTTGTGGTTGGAAACCCTTTGTATTCCATCTTATTCTTGAAGTATATTTGAATGTTTGATAGGCTTGATTAGCTTGTTAATTGAGGAGACTTTGGGTTGAACAAGTAAGTGGTTGATTTCCCTATTATATTATATGTGAGCATAACATACATGATGATTGATTATATATGAATTGCATGTAGGGTTGATGATAAAGTGAGCTTGAAATTTGATGAATGAATTGGTTCTATTTTTGATACATGGAAACCATAGCTTATAGGTTATTTTATGAATGAATTAGATTGATGTTTAAGGTGTGTTGAAGGCGAGTTTATGCTAAACGAAATTACTTGTGTGGTGTTTTTGAAGTGGGAAAAGAACTAGGGTTATATGTATAATAGTGAATGGATGTTTCTACCTTGAATTAATTCTTAAATGATAAATTGCATACGAACTACCATTTGATTGATTTTGAATTGGAATTAGAGATGAATTGATGAGGAATTGAAGTATCTTTAAGATATAATTGAGTTATAATTGATGAACTATCATGAAGGTGTTAAATTTGGAAGAAAAGTTGAAGGACAGTGAGGGTGAACTTTTGGTTCACTTATCCAACAATTGTGGGAATTGTATGGTTCATTCCCACGATTGTGGAAATGATTGGCAGAGAGAAAGAAATGAGTATTTTGTGTTCTTGTTGAACCATATAAGGATAAGACACTATACATTGATGTATTTGGACTTGATTGGAACCTGAAATGAACTTAGATTAATGTGGGATTGATTAGTTAAAAGATCGATAAGTTTAGGTTTATTTAAGGTTATAAGCTCATACCCTTCAATCACTTAAAATATAAGGAAATATTAGATAGGACATATATAGTTCCTTTTTAGATTCGATCTCTCACTAAATAGGGCTTTAATTATTGCATGTTCACCTTAAAAGCTTTAGTTATCTTGCTCTATACTTTAAATACACTATAGGAAAAACTTTGTATACTTGGAACAATCCAGATCACCTTAATTTCAAATTACTTAGAAAAGGTTTCAAATGAGAGTTAAAAAAGTACCCATTCTCCCTCATGAAACTCTTTATAGAGGATGTTAGTGACATACCAATGGTGGTCTTTTAGGTTGTGCCATAGGCCTATAGTGTGCCATCTAGCTTCAATGCCTAATCTTTCCTCAATTTAGTAATTGTCTTCTCAAGTATACTCTTAATTTCTCAGTTTGAAAACTCAACTTGGCCATTTGTTTGAGGATGATATCCTCATCCAATCTCATAAGTTACTCCATATTTCCTTAATTTAGCCTTAAATTGGCATTTTGTGAAATATGAATCACTGTCACTAATTAGAGCTTTAGGAACTTTGAACCTTAGAGAGATTACCTCCATGAAGAATCTTGCTACCACCTTAGCATCACTAATTGGATATGCCATTATTTACAACCATTTGGACACATAATCCACCACTAAAAGGATGTACTTATTGCTATGAAGTCTATTCCCCCAAACATAAAAATCTCAACATCTAAGATATTATTAAGAGGTACCTTATTTATTCTCAACATATTATCAGCTATTTGATATCAATCATAAGTAGTCAGGGACACACATTCTGAAAATCCTACCAACAAATAAATTAAATAACAAAGGTTCATCCCAATAATAATGTTTTGTATATTAAAACAACTTCTTTTGTTGGTGGCTTACGGAGGCAGAACTCTGTATGTAAGGTAACTCATAAGGTTAGCATTTCATGGAGCTCCCAACTTTTATATGATGAACAATTGATTATTTTACCATATCATGTCTTATCTTCCTCCTTACTTAACAGATACTTGATGACAAAATGATTAGTGCAAATAATAATCTTTGATCCCACCAAGTATGGCCACAATTTATCAACAATGAACACCACCACCAATGGCTCTTTCTTAATGGTAGTATAGTTTATTTAGGATTTATATAACTTTAAACTTGCATATAAATAACAAGAACCTTCCTATCCTTCCTTTTTCCTAAAATCGCTCTAATTGCATAATCTTTGGCATCATATATGGCCTCAAAAGGGAGATTCCATTTCGGAGGTTAAGTTCCTCCTTTAACCTATAAAAATCATCAATGCACTTTTGGTTTTTAAAATGAAAGGAATATCTTTAAGAAATAGTTCAGATAATGGTTTAGTAATTTTAGAGAAATCTTTTTATAAAACATCAGTATAAGTTAGTATAGTCTAAAATACTCCTCACGACCTTAACAGAAGTGGGTAGCAACATCTTCTCAATCACCTCTACTTTTGCTATGTCTATCTTAATTTCTCACTTAAACACCCAGTTTCCTAAAACAATTCTTTCCCTTACCATGAAATGGCATATCTCTCAATTTAAAATAGATTAAATTCTTAACATTTTTGCAAAATTTTAGACAAATTAATTAAAAAATCACTAATAGTGTCATATATGAAAAAATATCAGTGAACACTTTTATAATGTTCTCAATAAAATTGGAAAAATTTTCCATCAAATGATGTTGAAAAGCAGTCAGGGTATTATAACGACTAAAAGGTTAAAAGACATTCTCCTATAAGCAAGATTACTATAAAGACATATAAATATGTGGCCCCTTCATAGTCATTAAGGTAGGGCATTTCCCATTTTTATAGGAACTTCTGTACTAGAAATAATGGTATCTCCAATCAATAGGAATTTAAAAAATGGAATGATAAACCAAAATAACCTTCCACGTAATAAAAATAGTAATGCTTTACTAACCTCAAGCATTTGATAAAATGAAGGGAAGGGGAAAGTGATCTTTTTGGGTTAACTTATTCAACTTTTTATAGTCAATAAAATTCTCCAACCTATGACTATTCAAGTAGGGATCAATTCATGAATCTCATTTTTACTCACTGTTATACTCCCTTTCTTAGGAGCCACTTGAACTAGGCTAACCCATTTACTATCAGTGATAAGATAGATTATCCCTATAACAAGTAGTTTGAGCACCTTTTTATCAAGAACTTTTATGTTAGGATTCAATCTTATTTAATCCTTAAAGAGCTTATAATTGTCTTCCAAAAATATTCTATGTATGTAAATGGATGGGTTGAAGCCTTTGATATCACCAATAGTGTATCCTATGATATCTTAATACAATATAAGGATATCGAAAAAATTTTAGTTTCAAATTCACTTAGACCTACATTTACAATCATATTATAGGTATAATTAAGTGTATGAAATTCATACTTGAGAAGGAAATGAAGAGTTTTAAGTTTTACGTATAGACCTTTATTTTTACTCCCATATTTTTGGAGCCATCATTCACTAAACACTTTTCAAATAAGTCATTTGAATTATGTTTAACAAGCTCCTATATCATTAACTGATCAATTAGATCAATCTTGTAAAAAGAATCTCTAAAAGAAGGTTATTTAATAGAATTGGGAAAATTAATCTTTACTCTCTCATCACTAACACTCAAGGAAAGCTTTCCGTTTATACATTAATAACAACCACATACGTATTTATGAAAGAATGATAGATATTTAAGTATCCTACATCTCTAAATAATAAAATTTGTAGGAATGAAAAACTTATTGACCTTGATAGGCGCACATCCCTTAATGTACCTATCAGATATTGATGGAATGATCTACCAATTACAAGGAAATAGTAGTGGGTTTTTAATCAACTATCTTCATCTTCTTAAAAATAAATAAAGCCGCTAGACTTGCAATTACCTCTAAATCATATAAAGCATGGTTAAAGCTTATATCTCTAATAATACAAAAAATAGAAAATTTGTTAGAATGTTTGAGTTTAGAAGGTAATTTTTAAAAATTAGAGAACTACACTCCTCATTCAAAGATGTAGTTTCATAATTTTCAAGCTTCCTTTTTATTACCCAAAATATTTTTAGTGAATTTAAGTTAGGAGGACGTTTATTTAAAAGTTTCTATGAAGGGACTTTCATGTACAACTTTTAAAGAACATCTAAAGAATTTTCAAAGTTATTATTAAGTTTAACCTTATTCTTTTTTTTTTAATTTGTATATTAGATTAAGCCATGAAAGGTAATAAAAATTGTTACAATCAGAAACCATCCCATCAAATGAATGGGTTAACAAACCACTATGAATGAGGGGGAACTTTATTTGCTTCTACATGAGGGAACTTCAATTGCTTCTGGTTCAATTATTAGTATTAAGCTAATCACTTTAGCTTTGTTCTAGTAAACAGCTTTGATCTTTGCTAGAAATCTACTGTCTCTTCTGCTTAGTTTCTTATTCCTTTAGCTTCCTACTGACGTACTCTCTTACTCTCGCTCCTCTTTTCTCCTAACTTATCTATTACTTCTCTCCCTTGCTTTTGCTTCTTGCTTCCTCTCCCAAGCACAGTTTTTCTCCTCTACCGTCTCCCATCTGGTCCTTTTTATCCATCAGTCACTTCTCTTAACCAACATTCCTTCACAATGTTTTCAACTTCGGTTCCTCTCCTCCTGCTCTAAATCCTCCCCCCTTCCCTCCTCCTTCCTCAGTGTCAACTCCTATTTCCACTTTTCTTCCTCGTGCTGCCTTTGAATCCTCTGGGAATTCACCTCCACCTTAAAAATGCACCTGGGTGCAAATTGCTAGTAATCATAATCTTAATTCCAAACTTACATTCTGCCCACCAATCCCACCTTCAATCACCATATTTTTCCCCTCCAATATCCATACTTCAAGATGGATTTAACAAATGGAAATCCACCTTCATTGACTTCTTTATTCAAACAAGGGTTCCTTTTCCTATCATGAAATATCAAGCTGTAACCAACTGGAAACATTTTGGACTAAGGGAAATTATCCTCAATAATAAAGATATCTTCTTATTTATATTTGATTCTCCTAGTCACTTACATAATTTATGAAAACTAAACCTTGACTTTTGAATAACAAAACTTTTTTTATTCAACCTTAGAGATGTTGCGGTCTAAACAAATTAATATAAATTAAATTGTATCTAGACCAAGTAGAGGCAAGTGCACCCCGTCGACAAGTAATATAAAACGGTAAGAACCGGATATCGTACCCAAGGGAAAATTTCCAACACGTAAGACAATTAAATTAAACGATGAAAAATTACTCAAACGATCAAGAATTGATTGATTTGAAAATAAAATAAAATAAAATAAGTAAATCAAAGAAATATGAAAATTTCAAGGTATGAATTAAAATGACTAGATTTAATCAAATGACAAAAATCGGTTAAGGTATCAGATTTCAATTGGATTAGGCACTAAGAATAAAATTGAAACAGTGTATTGATTTAGTAAATACTTCACTTAAGTAAATTGAACCCAATGTTCATAAGAATCCCTTCTCTTCTAAATCTGAGTTACCCACTTGGTTCATAGATAATTCAAAATAAAAGGCGTTCAAAACAAGAAGCCTAAAATTAAGTTCGTTAATCTTAGGTATCCTCACATAAGATCCTAAGGTTGGTCTACACTTTAGTCTGAAGTATGTTGCTTGATTAATTTTCTGATGAATTAAATTCCATTGGTTATGGCATTCAATCATATAGGGTCTTAATCTAGGTGATCAAGCTAAATTAGGACTAAATATACCTTCAATCAAGAAAAAAAATCAATACCATGAAAATTGTCCTAATCCAATGTCAATCTTAACCTTAACCGAAAAGACAAACTTACTCACATAGATTCATCAATGTAACATAAATTATGACAATAATATATGGTTTCATTGATTAATCCACACAATTAAAATAAATAAGGACTAAAAATAAAGTAAACCCAAAGATAATTGTGGTTGCTAGGATTTAAAAAATGTTTTAGCCAATTCTCCAATTTTTGCGTGAACAACTGCCTTGCGTGAACTTTCCAGCCTCCACGTTGATTTCTTCACTTGCTACCTTGCGTGAACTTTCCAGCCTCCACGTTGATCTCTTCACCTGCTACCTTGCGTCTCTTTTCCAGCCTCCACGTTGATCTCTTCACCTGTTGCCTTGCGTCTTAATCAAGCAGCCTCCACGTTTCCAAGCCCAGCATCACATGTTCTTTTATTTCTCCCCTGCTGTCCACGTTTCCAAGCTAGCAGCTGCTTCATGCATGAGTGCCACTAGCTGCTTCAAACGTATTCCTCTCCACCAGCTTGTAACGTTGTTTTTCAGCTTATATATGTTTGCTGGGTGGTCTTTAACTTGGAAGTCTTTGGCTGGTGGTGTGCATCTTTGTGTGGAGGCAGCGTTGGGAGAGTTTTTTGTGAAGTATGGGGGATGATTTCATGGGAGTGTATGAAAGGTTTTGGTATGTATGGTTTGTGATGTGAGTGGCTTGGTGTGAGTGTCGGTTGAGGCTGTGCTTATGGAGAGAACTTGATCCGTTTGTTGAATGATGGATAAAAAAAACCTCCTTGTGGAAATAGCTGCATTGTCATAAATTGAGAGGAGCGTAGGAGTGTTCTGCCAAGATGCAAGTTGCCATCTTTTTGTCAATTTTTTGCTGTCTTCTTTTTCAATGAAAAGGAGAGCTACTGGTCAATAAAGATTGCGTGTCAACTGCCTTTTCTTTGTTTGGCAACAATGAATGGAGATGTTTTGTTGGAGGCTATCTGTAAGTGGAGTGGTTGTAGACTGAAGTGGGGGCTGCAGCATGGTGGAAGCATGGAGCTTGTGTTGATGGAAGTGAAGGCTGTGTTATGGGGGCTGATGCTTGGGTGTTGCTGTGGATGGGAGTAGCTGTTTCGGTGGAGTGAAATAATGAAATGTGGGGTTATGTTGTACATGGACGTGTAATGAAATGGAGTGTGGGGCGTTGTGCGTGCTGGAGGTATGGAGAGGTTGCATTGGTGTGTGCTTTTCATGTAAATAAATGGAGGCTGTATATTGATAGTAGATGGAGGGTTGCTTCAGTGAGTGAAGATAACTGTATATGTCAATGAGTGGAGCGTTGAAGTGAGGCTGGTTTTTTAAAACAATCCCAAATTTAATATGTGTCTAGAATTAAAACAAATAACTCTTAATTAGTACAATTTAAACATAAATTGATAAGAGTTTAATAAATTATGTTTCTAAAATTAATATAAAAATGTCCATTAACATCCACCTAGACTTAGTGTTCTGGTTAGACCAAACAAAGCTATATGTAACAACTCTAGAGGTCTAGAAGAAGTTATAGTATTTTTAGACAAAAATGATGTTTTCGTTTTTGACAACTCTCACAAAAGAAATCTTTGTTAAAACTTATCTTTGGTAGTCCTCTTACCAAATCATGTCTAACTAACTTGAAAATTTGTTTAAAATTAACATAACCTAGCTTTTTGTGCCAAATCAGTTTTTCTTCATTTGTTGATATAAAACATGAAATATTTTGACTTTTCAAATCATCTAAGTTAATTTTATAGAGATTATTTTGTCTCTTGGCAGAAAAGAATATGTAACCGTCTTTGTTTTTGACTACACAAGGATATTTCAAAACCAGAATCACATAATTAACTTACACTAATTAAATTATGCTTTAAGCCTTCAATTAGCAGAACATTATCAATAGACGCAAAAGAATCTTTACCAATTTTGCCAATTCCAACTATTTTGCCATGCTGGTTGTCTCCAAAAGTTACTGATCTTCCTTGCTTATGTTGGAGGTCTAGGAACATAGACCTTCTTCCCATTATATGTCGCGAGCAGCCACTATCCAAGTACCATTGGTGATGGTTACTTTTTTCAAGGAAAGAGATCTGTAGTATATATTATATCCTTCTTAGGTATCTATATTTTCTTGGGTTCTTTAGGGTTAGCCTTATAGTTTTTCATCGAATAATAAGAATATTATTTCTTTTTCTTTCTATTAAAAACAAAACTATTATTATGAAGAACATTACTATTATTAAAACCTAAACCGCTCTTATCATTTGGATGTTTATATCTTCCAATCATATCATTCATCCTTTTTGTATTTTCTGTAAATGTTAATAAATTTGCTGAGAGACTATTAATCCTTTGTTTTAGTTTATTAATTTCCTCATATCTATCTATAGTTACTTTGTTTTTCATATCATCTATTTTTTCTTAAAGTAGATGTTTTCTTTTTCTAAAAGTTCTGTGTTCTTCAAAAGTTTAACAAATTTCTTTTTCAATATCCTGTATTGTTTTAAGATAACATGTAAATCTTCTAATAATTCTAAATAAGCATCCTGAAGATCATCAAAATAAGAAATTACCTCATCATCGCATTCCCTTTCAGCTACTAAGCATATATTTGCTTGCTCTGATGTTTCTGAGTCGGATTTAGATTCAGACGAATCCAAATCTTCCTATGTTGCCATCATGCTCTTTTTATTTTCTTAATTTTTTTCTATTTTCTTTTGAGGAACGGACATTCAGACTTGTATTGTCCTTATAACATCCCGATACCCATATTAAGGTTAGAATAGTAATTTATGAGAAAGTATTGTGAAATTAGGAAAATGCACATCATGCATAAGTTAATTGTGACATACACATTTATTTTGCACATTCATATGATTGTAAATGCATTCATTGGCATTTCCGGGTAAATTGGTTATAAAAATTGTGGATTAAATTGGAGTGTATTAAATGGGATTTGGCAATTTTGTATATTTCGGGTATTTTAAAAATTTTGGTGAATTATTTTGAGCTAAAAATTTATTTGGAGAGTCATATTATTATTTCGCAATTTTTGGTGAATTTTAGGAAATTTCTGAAAACTTGGGATATTTTGGACCAAAAAAAAAGAAAGAAAGAATAAGAGACAAATGGGAGAGTGAAAAATAGCTTTATGCATGGGTGACATGTGTTGTTAGATTAATAACCCACGTTGTCACATATTTCTAAAGCTTTTGTTTTGCTCTTCACCGAAAAGTTCCAACACCAAAAATGCTCTCTTCTCTCATCCATCACCAAAACATTTGATACTTGATGCATTCTTAGCAGTCCAGAAACTGGTTTGTATCATTTATCCTTGCTTTTCCCTCCATTCACCGAAAACTTTTCTTCAACCTCACTGTTGGAGTTTTCACTGGAAAGCAAGTAAGTGAGTTTTAATTTATAGTTTTGATAATGGATTGCAAGGATGTAAATGGATGTATATTTGAGTTGTGTTGAGTGAGTAGTTATGGGGATTTAAGTAATGAAGGAATAAAATAAAGAAAATGGGTGCAGTAGAGAGAGAGAGAGAGCAGAAAAATTCATATATGAGTTTTGATTATGATGTTTTGTGATTAATCTTGAATCTTGAGTTGTTTCAGAGTAAGGTGAAGTAGAAATGCAAAGAGTATGCATTAGGGATGATGGGGTAAGTGGAGAGAGAGAAATCGCAAAAGGTGTTGTAATCAAAGGTTGAAGATGATAAATAGTATTGAAAACTTTCTGGTTTTGGTATTTATAAATAATGTTTCACTTTGAGTTGTTTCGCATAAGATAAGTTGCAAATGAAGGAGTAAATGTAAGGGTATAACTTTGTGATGATGAATTAAGTAGAGGAGAGGAAGAAGATGGAGAAGTGTTACTGAAAAAATGTGGAGAATTATGTGCAAAAATGTGATTCTATAGTAAAAGGGTGGTATTTGTTTGTATAAGTTTCTAAACGGAGTATTTCATTGAACAGCTCTCAGTCTTTTGTTTATAACTTTTTCATCTGAACTCCAAATAACTTCAAACTTAGACCAGTGGATTCCTAAGATATTTTTCTTTCACTCAATAAAAATTTAGAGTTATCTGAATTGATCTGAAAGTGATTGATAGGATGAAAATGTGGAAGTCTGCTGGAATATTATGAACTAAAAATTTTCATGATCATGATTCGGTTTTCTAAGTATCACTTGAGCTGTAGATTTCTGAATGAGTTGATTTTTGATTAATAGTTAAATAGAGACATATTTATACAAATTTTATGAATAAGTTGAATTTTAATTATGTCTTTAAGATTTTCAAAATTGACATGAAACGAAGTTTTAGCTTAGGCGATAGCATTACCAGGGACAGAAATCATATCTTGTAGTTATTGAATAAACTGTACTGATTTGGGTAGAATTAGGCTAAGGTGTCTTCACCAAAGTTGTAGCTTGTTCTCTTAGATTTAACTTGGTATAAAGTTTGTAATTTTTGGATATCTGAGCTGAAAGATATGAATTGTGCAAATAGAGGGTATGATCATGTACTAGCTAAAAGTTCAAATGTGTATAGTCTATGGTATTTTGTGCATAACTCATTGAATACTGGATCAAATTGGATTATTTTGGAGTCTTAGTGTTGCCTAATATTATCATTTACCCTATTAGATTAATTATGCAAAGTTGACCCGAAATCATATGGGTAGAAAATCTGAAGTGGT
>JAOSBK010000009.1:2338039-2358980 GCA_027568895.1 Erythroxylum shatona | reverse complement strand
GGTTGGTCTACACTTTAGTCTCAAGTATGTCGCTTGATTAATTTTCTGACAAATTAAATCCCATTGGTTGTGGCATTCAATCATCTAAGGTCTTAATCTAGGTGATCAAGCTAAATTAGTACTAAATATGTATTCAATCAAGCAAAAATTGATACCACAAAAATTATGTTAATCCAATATCAATCATAACCTTAACCGAAAAGAAAAACTTTCTCACACATATTTATCAATGTAACATAAATCATGATCATAATATATGTTGGCATTGATTAAATCCACACAATTAAAATAAATAAGAATTAAAAACAAATTAAGAAAACAAACACCCAATATTTATTTTTTTTCTCCACAGCTGTATTTTTGTGGCGTCGCTAGCTTCGGTATGTTTATTCTCCACCAGCTCAATGCTATTTTCATCTCACCAGTGGCTACAACCTTTCCTTCTTCCACTAGCTGCCACGTATTGAATCATTACAAGCTTCTTCATGTTTTTTTTTAAATCCAATCCACAAGTTGCTTCACGTTTTTATCCACCAGCTCAACGTTCCTTGCCACCAACTCCAAGTTATACCACCAGCTGCAATGTGTATTTGAAGAGTGTCCAATAGAAGATTCAATGCTCATGCCACCAGTTGCCTCAATAGTTTGTTGCCAACAGCTGCTTCCTTCCTTGCCACTAGGTGCTTCGATGTGGCTGCTTCAACATGAGTTTGCCACTAGCTGCTTGGATAGTGGAGAGAGTAGCATGAGTGCTAGAGTGTTGTAAGTGGAGAGTATGCTTTTTTTTTGATGTGTAACGTTCATGGTTAGGAGTATCCCTTGCTAACGTTTTTTATCTCCTCCACTAGCTGCTTAATTCACGCCACCTATTGCTGCTTGATTCATTTCCGCCACCAGCCACGCTTCTATTCTTTTTCAAGTTGTTGTTTTATTCTTCACACAGCTACTTAAAAGTTCACCATGCAGCTACATTTTTTCCACCCACTCAATATGTCTTTCTCCTCTTTTTCGCCAGCTGCTCCTTGGCTTGTTCAACTTGCCAAGTTGTCTTCCAAAGCCACCAATTCAACGTCCTCTCCATCAAGTCCAGCTGCCAATCTTGTCATTAGTAAAATGTTGGCTATCTTTGTCCATAATTGAAGGCCTTGGTGAATGGAAGTGGCGTGAAGGATGGCTGCTGAATGTTGGCATAGAGTGGTAGTCAAAAAATGCAAGTTGATTCTTTTCTATGCTTCAAGGAAGGCTACTTCTTTGAATAAAATGGAGGCTGATTTGTCTTGTAATGGAGGCTGATTTTATAGTGGAGAGTGAGTTGTACATGGGATAAAATAATTAAAAGGTGGGAGTTGATGTTGATCCTTGGCTAGTGGGAGTAGATTTTCCAAGGTCAAATTTGACAATGCATAAAAAATAAATGGTGATGATTTAGGGGCTGAACTTTTATCAGTATCTTTGTCCTTGAGTTAGATTCAATACGAGACTTGAATCATGGGATTTCGCTATCTGAGTCAAAAGTTATGATCAAAAAATCGTCAAAAGGTCATTCAGGCGATCCAAAATATGATGCAAATTTCGTGAATTTATTTCTCCTAAATTCCAGCTCAGAAAAATCTGCAATTAGTCCCAAAAAATCCATCAATGAGTCAAGAATTTAAGTATGAAATTTCATAATTTTTGGATAAACCAATCTTGAGATAAAAATCTCATAACGATTAAAGGTCAAATCTGTCAGAAACTGAAAACAATGCAATTCGAGTCTATCTGATTCATTTATGCATTTGACATCAACGAACCTCGAATAATGCTAAAACATGATAAACCAGCCATAGATGAACATAAAATGAATGTAAATGACTATGAATTAAGTTCTAAACAGCCACTCAAAATGTTCATTAACAAGAGACCTGGAGTCAAATTTGGAGATCTTAAACTCACCAACATTCCAACATTCCACTTTAGATTTGCATACATATTACACCTTTTGTATATTAGACTACTGAAGTTCTTAGTTACCTTGATAGTTTCATAAGAAGACTATTATGTCTTGATTAAGCGATAGTTGAGACTATATAATGTTAGAGGTTTAAATTGTCCTAAAAAGCAACTAGCTTTGAGGGATTTTGTCTTCAAAGAAAAACATCATTTATTTGGACTTTTAGAAACTAAAATAAAGGTGGAGAACCTCATGATAGTTGTAGTTTACACTATGTTTTGGTAAGTGTTTTAGTGTATTTTAGGTGTTGATTAGATGATGTGAGCATGTTTAGCTTTAGAATTATGTTAATGTGATTGTATTATGTTTTTGAGTGTTATGTGGCTTAGCACATGATATTGGACTTTAATTTTGTGAGCTTGAGGTGTTTTTATGTGATTGTTAACGTATGATCAGATGAAGAAGATTGAAAGAAGTTGGAGAAAGCTCAAACAAAAGGCTAGGGTCACGATCGTGACACCCTTCTCACAGTGTGATCTAGGGTGACGATCATGACATAAGGCAATTTTCATTGGGTCATGATCGTGATAGGCACTCGCTAAACATGGGGATCTCTTTTTTTTTAATATTTGGAGGGTCTTTTTGGACAATTAGGCATGGGTAAAACCTAGACTTTACCCTAAATGACCCATGAACTATATAATAACATAAGAAGACCCAAAATAGACCGAGCCTCCATTTGCCACTTTGAGAAATAACATAAGGAAGACCAAAAGAGAAGAGAACCATGTGCAACTGCTATCCAACTACTCCAACTTAGCCATTTCAAGTTCTTTTCTACTTTCTCTTGTTCATTTACTTCATCTTAACGTATGACTTAGGTTTGAGAATGTTGAATATGTTATTCATGATGTTCTAATTTCATTGTGGGATTTATTCTTAAATCATTTTGTGATTTAAATATTACTTATAATGCTTCAATCCAGTGGCTATTGAAATTCCTAATCTGAACATAATGATAGTAGTTATTATGTCTTCAAATGGTACAATATATCAAAAAAAAACTTACGGAGTATAATTTAGAAAAAAAGGTCCAATGATTGCAAAGAAATTTAAGTGAGGCATATAAGCATTTAGAGCTTGAAGATGCAGTCTACAATATGCAAATACAAGATGATAAAGTAAAAAAGGAAAAAGGAAAATGGTGAGTAGGTATCCTTGGTCTATTTATAAATTTGAGAAAAAGAACTCATGGAAAGAATAATATGAGGAGATAGAAGAAAGAGAAGGGAGAGGAAAATTTCAAATTTCAATACATTTCTAAACCGGTTAATTAAGTACATCTTTAATAATGATTTGATAAGTAGAGCAAGGAGAATGTTCACCACCACCTTTTGAAGGAGTAAGGTCAAATAATGTTATTTTCATAAAGATAAAAAACATGAAACAAAGTATTATAGAAACTTCTATATAGTTATCAAAGACATAGTTAACCAAGGGAGCATTAAAAGATTATTGGTTAGAAGGCGGGGAGGAAGCACCCTCCAAATCATATAAAATAGAATAATAGGCAGATAATCAACCTTAACATAGGATAATCAATGTTGCTTTGGCAGGAGAACACAATCCTTACAAAGAGCAATATCAAGATGACATGTCTAAAGAATGAACCACAGATAACTTCTTACAAAAGAAAAGAGAAATGATCCATAAAACTTCTCAAAATTAGTACGTTGAAATTTAATGAGGAATAGTAAAAATGAGGGTTGCTCCACTTTTTACGGCCTAAATAATCATGTTTATCCCATCTCAATGTCTAAGACCTTTGCTATACATTTAAGAAGCACCCAATTATCAGGTTAGGATATGCTAACTTGGTCTTATTGGATTAAAAAAAATACCAAAAGTATATATAAAATAATTCTATAAAATAGGTATGCTCGTATTCCTCTAAGACAGTGCATGTCTTCTTCAAGAATGTCTCTAACAAGTTCCATTTTGCAAAACCCAAGAGATACCATTTTCAAGTTAAGATTGATATGTCTTTTTGAACAAATTTTGGGAATTGACAAGGCAATGTACAACAGCCCTTTTTTATAAGGATAACAACGAAGTTTACTTTTATGAAGGGTAACGATAAGATGAGAATGATTACAGATACTAATGTATTCTATATCTTATGTTAGAATTGCGTTGAAACTCTACTGCATATCATCTACATTTAGAAGAAACATAATGAAAATTGTACACATATGAATACCTTTATCAAAAACAAAACACCGAAAACTCTTCTATTCCTTAAACCTTTACAAAGCTAAGAATCATAGCTATGTCATCATAGGTCTGCATGCGTTTCTCTTTCTTTCTCTTCGCACTACAAGAAAAATAGAATTTAACGGTAAAAATTATCGACAAAATTTGTACACATTCTGTCGGTAACTTTATTTAGCGACAGAATTTATTGATGAAAAAAATCGTCGGAGATATAGTCATAGGTAAATTTACCGACAGAAATTAAACTGTCGGTAAATTTACCTACTGAATTACCGACGGTATAAAATAACTGTCGGTAAATTTACCGACGGTTATTTTGTTCGATCGGTAAATTTACCCAAAAAAAACTTTTTTGTCAAAAAATTACCAACGAAATTAGCTATTCCGTCGCAAATTACCAACGAAATTTTTTTCCGTCACTAAATCCAATATATTTTACTAACGGAAAACTATTTTTTAAAATTTACCTGCAAAGTGTTTAGTTTATGTAGAAGCCATTATGAAGATAACTTCATTATTTTAAGTAAAAGAATTGTAATAATGAAATTCATACTAAAAAAGAATCGAAAATAAAAACTGAAATTATTAAAAAAAAAACAGATATTTCATCAAACACCTTACATGTATCAAAAATTTATTCTAATATTACAACTAAAATAACGTCTTGTCCCTTCTATCACTAATATTTATACCTTAAAGTTATTTTCTAATCACAAAGTAAACAAATAAATGAAAGTAATAAATACCCCAATTAATTTTTATTCAATATACGAAAAAGCACGACAGTAGTTGCAAAAATACCTCCATCGAAGGACACGATAATAATGACTGAAGAAGATAACGTTGACAAGCAGAAAAGAAGTCTATAATAAAAAAATGAGCTCTAAGAAAATCGAAGAAGAGACGCAATATGAAGGAAGAAGAAGAAAGGAAGAAGAGGACGTATGTGTAAGGAAGGCATAAGTTTAATCAAATATTTTAATTACTTATTTGATTAATAATTTAACATTAAATAAGGAAAAATTGGATGCAAATTAATTATTGGGTTTTCTTAGACTAAAAATTAAGTACAGTTGTTCAATTTCCCAGCGACTATTGCCTGACAACTCATACCCAATAAACCTATTTGGGTAAAAACAGGGGGGATGCAATCATGATGCTTTAGCCATTCTCCAATTACAAAGAAGGGGGTCATTGTCTGAGAGTCGGTGAAATAGGTGACTTCGAGCCAAGAGAACTGGGGTTCCCTGCAGCGGACAAAAGTCACACATAAAGTTGATATGTTTGAAAATTCGTAGCCGTCCTCTTTGCTCACCTTCTCTTTTACATTGTCTTTTGGCTAAGGTCAAGTGTTGTCTCGTATTAATGCTGCTTGCTAAATGCCCATGCACGTTCCTCTATGATGACTATGAGCTGCTTTATGCCCTTCTTTCCTTCCTCTCCCATCAACGGAACGAATCTCAAGAGAGAGCTTTAGAAACTAAACTGTAGAGTGTAGACAACAAAAAGCAAAAAGATAAAGTTTCCATAGCACTGTGCAAAAGATGCTTTTACTTATCCCAGCTACTCTCCTCTCCGAATATCGCCTTTTCACAACTATCCCGTAGCTTTAGCTCTCTTTATGTCCTCTCTTGAACTCTTTGTTCACTTTCCTCCTTCATGATTTCGTTAGAGTGAAATACATACTATAAGACTCCAACAAATTTATCTGCTCCCTCTCTTGTTTCCAGAATTTCAGTATAGTCTTGAAAATATGGCAAAAATAGGAGCTGTTCTTGTTTGTCTGCTGATTGTTGCAATGGATGTAGCAGCAGGAATTCTGGGCATCCAAGCCGAAGCAGCACAAAACAAGGTCTATAGATATATTTTCTTTACCCTGATCTTTTTTTTTCCCTCCCTTTCTTATGTAGCTTCTAATTATATATGGGTATATAACTGTACTAAGGTCGACAATTTTGGGTTTTGCTTGAAAGGTTAAGCACTTAAGGCTATGGATATTTGAGTGTAGAGACCCAAGCCAAGATGCCTTCAAACAAGGGTTAGCTGCAGCAGCGCTTCTGGCTCTATCTCATGTTATTGTTAACTTGCTTGGTGGCTGCAATTGCATTTGCTCTCAAGAAGACTTCCAACATGCTTCCTCCAACAAGCAACTTTCCATGGCTTGTCTCATTTTATCCTGGTATTTATACACAACTCTTATCAACACCATTGTTTCTCACTGATTCAAAATCAAGAAAATTACATCTCTTTGGCAAAAGGGTTAAGCTCAGATATACAGGTATGTTGTTTTTCATTGATGATCAGGGTCGTAATGGCTGTTGGACTGTCCATGCTGGTGATTGGAACCATGTCAAATAACAAGTCAAGGGCATCGTGCGGTTTCACACATCATCATTTTCTTTCTATAGGAGGCATTGCTTGCTTTGTTCACGGGCTATTTTGTGTTGCATACTATGTTACTGCCAATGCGGCAACTGAAGAAAAATAAGGAAATCATTGTGCTTATGAGGTTTTTCTTCACTCTTTTATGCGATATGACCCTACCCCTGTTAATTTGAATTTGTTTCGTCCCCACTTTCTCCAATAGAAGGATAATTAGCTGCTACTATTAGATAGTGGCTAGTCATCTCCAACATCAAAGCCACATTTTCAGGAAGCGTAATGTACATTGTAGCTTCTAAATCCTAATCTGCTTCTTGAATGCCGATCTGGTCAACCGGTTTTCAATAGTGGCTTGACTCCATATCAGGGCGTCGTCGCTAACATATTCAGGGATTATAACAAAGTGAATAGCTTCGCATATGCCACTAGGAATTAGAGAAGATGCACGAGACCCCTTTAACTACAAGTTGTTTGATAAAGTTCTAGGATTAAAATCAAAGTTTATACGTCAATCAACAAACTCTCAAACTAATCATAAAAACAATAAAGGGGATGAGAATAATATGCTATTTGCTCTTTATTTGTTTTCTTCCCTTTTCGGTGTTTTGGCCACCTCCTCAATCATCAAACGCATGTCTTTTCTTATTTTATATCTTGAAATAGGATTTTTGCATTATACACAGTAACATATACGACCATTTATATGACTGTCTGTTCTAGCATCACTAAAGTCATAGATATACATGGTTATAGAGAGCTACACGGTCTGCACACATAGTTTTGTATGTCATGGACACATGCATACACGATCGTGCATATCTTCACCTTTCACTTACTGTTCACACAATTCTAGAGACTTATACAGTTGATCGACATGATCATGTAATTTAAGAACACGGGTGTGTGGCATCCTACATGGTCATGTATCCCCTAGAAGAGCTTCATCCAACCATCATTCATCTTGTCTTCACTCGTTTGTCATTCGTATAAATTATAAAAGTATCTACAGCCATTGAAAGTCTCAAAATAGGGCTCTATACTCAATCCTTTTGGGGGTGTTCCCAACTGCGTCAAGAAGATCTACTTTTTGACTATACAATCAAAATAAGAAAGGAAAATATCAGATTGATCCAATTTTCCATTAAAAGAAATGAGAAACAACACTTGCTGACTGACTCATCTCCCCCATTACACCAGCAAACGTTGTTACCTACGGGGCCAAACATAATAGCGTTCAAGAGGCAGCTAAGTGCAATGCATCCAATCTACAGATTGTTGCTTCCTCATTTCAGCTACACTATGGAGCTCTTATCAACGGTGGTGGCTTCTTTCTCTCTTGGAAAGTACTCTGTGCTGCTTAGCTCTTACGAAATGGTGGAGAAGGACGTGTCCTCATCGTTCATAAAGATATGATGGCCGATGGGTATGGGAAAGTTTGCTGTATTTCCAACATTTAGCTTTAAAAGAACAAATGTGATGAAATAATACTGGAGAGTGTCTGCTTTTATTTTGTATGTAGGAAGAAAATGGTGTAGGATGGAGGTTATAAGATGTTACATGGTATTTGTTTCGCGAATTAGTATTTAACGACAAATCTCCTATTAATATGTGTTATAACATGATTTTCAAGCTTTCCAGATGCATGTTTAAGCCAATGAGAATGGTGAACTTACAAGAGAAAGAATGAGAGAAAAATGCATAATGTTTGGAATAAGTTACTAATATAATATGAAAAAGAAATTGCTAGCTCTTTTTTGACTCTATGTAAGAGCTCTCTTGAGGATTCAGTTTCAAGGAATTCAATATTGAAAGCATACAACAATTTCCTATCAATTGTTCGGAAATCCAATGGATGCTTTAAAGATTACAGCAAAACTATGTAAATAGATATTGAATTGCCAAAGGTGGACGCAGAGCATTTGAGAAAATGGGGGAAGCGGGGCAACAAAGATCAAAATATGGTTCCAGTACAAAGAAACACAACAAAGGGGTAATCCCCATATCGATATAGGATATTTGCAGTGTGATCAAAATTTTAGCATCATCAATTGCATCTGTCAACTCAAAAATGCCCAATCTTCAGCTACAAAAGATCCCCCCAACCCTAAAGCTCCGCAGAATTGGACGCAGCTTCAAGCACCAACTTAAGCTGTTCACTAACAAAATCCATCGTCTGCACGAACAACTCCAACTCGGCTTTTCTCAAACTCCTCCACCTTTCCTCCAAGCCCCTCACCTTACTCTTCTCAATCTTTCTCAACCTCTTCCTCATAACCCATTTCACTCCCTCTGGCACATTTCCCATCTCCAACCACTCATCCAAAGCTGTATACTTCTCCAACGACCCCTCCACCTCATCTACTTTCTCTTCAGTTGTCACCTCCGTCTTCAAATTACCGGTTTTCACCGCAGTCTTCAAATTATCGATTTTCACCGCAGTCTTCAATCTGCTATTTGATGTTCGTTTTGGCTTCTTCACACCCATTTTCCACTCCTCGCACGCCAAACCCAGAATGAGTTCAACACCACTACCGCCAGTGACAGCCTTTTCCGCCATTTTTTTGGTGGGTTTTGGTACTGCTAGCTTGGATACAACGGGCTTTATAGTAAAATGGTTTTCAGAATCTGAACCAGAGTCCGATTTTGAAGGAGTTGGCGCAGTTGCCTTCAACTCTCCTACATGAGGTTTCTTCTCCACCTTTTGTACTTCTTCATCATCATCATCTTCTTCTCCTTCTTCTTCTTTGTCATCTTCCTCATTGTCGGGCCTCATTTGTTCTTCATTATCTTCATCCTCCGCGATGTCGTTCCCTTTCTCTGATTCTTCTTTTCGAATAGAAGGTGGCGATGGTGATGGCGACGGTGGTGGTGGGGGTAGAGGGTTTCTCAGAGGACGCTTCCGAGCCATTTGAGGGTTTTGCGTTCTGAATGTGGAGGAAGGAAAAAAATTGAATATACAGTGACCGGGTCCTTAATTTATAAAGAGGAGGGGTGGAGTCTGGTAGGGTTTTAGCATAGTAATACTCCAATTAACTGATTAATGATGATTAAGTTCTATCTTTCCTTTGCAGGTATGGAACGTAATAATGTTATCTGATAATTTGTATTAGTAACATAAAAGCCACCAAAAGACCTAATGGATATGGGTTTGCTGATTTGAAGCCATGTTCCTCTGAAGAAAATTCAGCCTAATGTTGCCATGACGGGTGGGTTGGTATGCTATTGTACATTCTCAAAGGAGTGGAGTGAGGAAGCATCTGCGTCTATGAGATGTGGTGTTGAGCTGGTTTGCTTATTAATTTGATATTACCATCTCCTAGTCCTTGACTGGCTGTACCTTTACTAGTAGTTAAAACCCACTACTACGGAATCACAGGAGCATTAAGGTTTCTGATTCCTTTTAGCCAACCCCATACATTGCTGTTGAACAATCTATGATTTTTTTTCTTTTCTTTTTGAGGGTACAGGTGTTAAAAGTAATAATAAATTAATTCGGTGTGCAAGCCCCATTTCATGTAACCCAGTTTGGCGTCAACTGCTAATACAAATAGAGCCAAGAGGCGATAGTTTTAAGGTTAGAAGAGGACTGCAATCCCTCTTTTTCAGTCAAGAAAATGCCAAATTCCTCGGTTGTTTAACCTGTTTAGACTAACAGATGTGATAATGAAAAGAGAATAGATGCATTAGAAGGATTTACTGCTCTGTTCAAAACAATTTTTGTCAGATTACACAACTTCATCACCTCTTGTAAGCATCTTATTTGCACAGTCAAAACCATATCCTTCAAGTTAGACGAGGTTCAATAAACTGAAGTCATGCATTTACGGCTCTGTACAGGACGATGTTTGTGGTACTCTTCGACAACAAATAATTTTGTTTTGATGCCTCATAGATTCCATCTCCGACTCACACAGATGAAAAAGGTGATAATAAGGAAATGAAAATCGAATTCGGTAATTTAGGCCACCTAATATGCGACGATTGTTCACCTCTCAAACAATACTTGACAGTTAAAAGCTTGTGCTCTCCTTTGGAGTTCTGCTCATCTATTTATGAAAAGTAGATATGGAGATGGACTCTCGTCTTTTGAACTTGTATAATCAATCCGCTTTCATGTGGTGTCTGAAAATAGTTGCTGATGGGCATCAGATTGACTGCTCCCTGTAGAAGCTGTTGAACTTGTTGGAGCCTCTTCTATAAATTTTTGCTTTGGCTTCATTGCTCTATACTCCCTGACCTCCTCACATACCTCATCTAAAATTATCAAGAAATCACGAACGATCGTGAATAAACGCAAATCTTCATCCCTTCCTGTATGCCCATGAAAGTAATCTGTTGTGCCTTTCACCAAAGCTATTATCCTGTTTTCTTCCTCCAATAGCCATGACACATCAGATTCTGCACGAACCATAAAACTGCATAGCAAATGGTAAAATTCACCTTTCTGTTCCAAATTCTTCATATCAGATCCAATGAAGGCTTTGGCTTTTGTCAATGATTGCCCGAGTTTGGATACTGAGGATATTAGGATGTCAGCATCCAAGACTGCTACTTTCTTCACATCTTCAAGCTCATGGCTTAAACCTTAAATCACCTGAAGATCAAGGTTGCAGTAGTCTTTTGCAGACGTTTGGTTAGAATCCTCAGTGGTATCATCTGACATCACACTTGGGATACTGCCACTTGCTCTTGTTGTTTGGGCTGCAAGCCTACCTTCAGACTGGATGATCTTAAGAACGACAAAATGCAAGAGGGTAGTCTTTCCAGTAGTCTTTCCATCAGCTCCCTTGACATCAGAAAGTTTTAAAAGAGTATCCAGCTTAAATGCCTATACACCACCATGGAATGTACCATCATTCATTCGGTTACCAATTTTGAGAACTGCCTCTAATAACTTCAGAAACAACCTGGTCATTCAAAATGAAGAGTTGTTATATAAACTGAGGGAGGAACAAGCCTATAAGACTGACGCTAGACCTAGGGTGGAAGAAATCAACTAATTCTTGACTAGTTGAAAAGTACATACGATTAATACAAGTGAATCACTACTACCATATTACATGACATGTATAACGCAATGCACGAAAAATATACTAAAGTTGACTTGTCTCTAGTGTGGCAAAAGACTCTTTTAAGAGTAGAAACTTCCTTCTGAAGAGAAATCACGAATATGGGTGATTCTATACGCTTAAAGGCAAATGGAATTTCAACCAGGACTTGCAGGAAACGTTCTGCAGGACATAATTGGCAAACATCACCTGTGAACAACTAGGCTTCAATTCCTCGTCTGGTGCTAGTGCCATCTTGAGCAAAGTTTGTCGGAGCTCAACTGGAAGTTCATTTCCTGATTTAAAATTTAGATTCATTACAACTAATTTGAAGTTGCTACCTTAAGGCTCAGAAATCAAGTTTTTATAAGAATCATCATGCAGTTCTGTATGAGAAAGCATATAAATCTTACTATTGATCAACTTATAAAGAGAGATCAAACTATTGATAATCAATTTAATATGCAGAAATTCTATTTCATACTGTTTCTAAACCATAAATAAATTTGGGAACATAACATTTGCAGCATAACTCCAAGTTTATACTAATTTCCAGGAAAAGCTTACTAGTTAAAACAAGAAGAAAAAGACTAGTAACACCAAAGTAATTGCTTATTCTGACTTTCACAAGTCCAAGAGCATTAGTTCTTAATTCCTTTTCATACAAGAATGCCACCTTTATAGCAAACAATTTTGAATGCCAGAATTGAATCATAAATTGCAATGATGTAGCAATGTACGTACTTCTCTCCAGTCCGTCAAATCAACCATCACCATTAAGTCAGTAAAGGATTTAGTTTCAAAATAATTGACAATATGTCCATGATGCATGCTCTAAAATGAATAACTGCAATATGCTCACAGAGTGAGACTGCTGGGGCATACTCACCTTCCTTCAAGGAGTCCACTACTTCTTCTGTCATCATATTTAGTGCTTGTAAACGTATTGACAAATTTTGTGCTTCCTAGTATCAATGATAAGAATGTATTGATTTGAAGGTTCAGATGGATCTCTTTTGCACTTATTATTGTTGTTATCTGCTGCATCATATCCAAATAATGACTCCATCTCCTCATTGAACCTGAAAAGTTTTAATTGTCGATGAACAATTTGAGACTTGAAAGTATTACTCCTGTTAAACTGATTTTCATTTAGATTTGATGTTTTACTGGGATGATTCCGCATTGATCTCATGCCAGACCATTGAGTGAGCTGGATTTGCCATTATCCCAAAAGAATGGCTTTAATTTGGTCTTCTGATTCTGAGGTCCAATGTCAAGATGAAAACTTTCACCAGAGCTGCTATGTCTTTGTCGATTTGGACCAAGAGGTGAAGGCCTTATGTTTCCTTTTAGTGGAGGAGTAGGATGAGCTCGAATATCTTTTGGGGGTGGAGATGGATATGAGGATGGGGACACGATGGAAGTGATGGTGGTGGTGGTGGAGGAGGAGGCGGAGGAGCTTGTCTTCCAGGACGAGGTTTTAGAAGTACTTCACCTGTACCACCTGCTGCTGCTGATGATGCCTCTGTTAATGAACACTCATTATTTCCACCCTTTGCTGATATATATTACCACTTAAAGTAGTCTTTCTGCCATCAAGATTTTGCTGTTTGATAGTAGAATTTTATAAACTGATAGAATTATGTGAAGAACCTAAGTAGTTCGAAGTTGCATAAAAAATTAAAAACACCTTAGCACTTAAAACAAATTGATGCAAACCAAATCTAGGCACCAATTAACAACAAATAAGCCAGTTAAGTTGATAAGAGGACTATGATCCCTTCTTTCATTTCCTAGGTTGTCTTCATCACTACCTTCCCTAAGAAGGAAGCAACAATAGAAGACTGATGAGACAAAGCAAAAGGTTGCTACTGCAGTTACAATAACAACAATGAGAGTTCTCTTATTTAAGTTCTGATGAATGTTTTGCAGAGGAACTTGAATTGGAAGAAGAACATTTACGAGCTTGTGGAGGTAGAAGAGTTGAATCACTTAAGAACCTTTGGTGATTTAACTTCTGTCCAAGTTCCATGTGGGCTAGAATTACTAGCAAGATATCTTTTGGGAGAAATTGTTAGACTGAAAAACAATTCAAAACCCTCCAATTGCAAACGCATAACAGTAGCCCTTTTAGCAAGAAAACTGAGATGTTTTCAACACTCCAATAGTTCTTTTTTCATTAGGGAAGCCATAAAACTAGCTTAGTGTATGCTTCTTCTATTAATTAATCTAGACTTCAAGTGTTTACTTGCTTTCTTTTGCATGGACAAGTCAAGAGCTTCAAAATAAGTTTTCCTTTCTATCATTGCCTTTCAACAATGTATCCATATCTTTGTTGCCTCTAGAACTCATCATCAAGTGGAAGCTTTAATATGCATCTTCAATGTTAAGAATCCCAACAGAAAATCCCTAAACCCTTTATATGAGTCAAACTCACTAATCCAAATACCAATTTAACTGAATATTGTGGGGGTGCACGATAAGGTGTCCAGGCTATCTCTTATCATGTAATTGCTATCATTTATCTAAAGGAAATAGAACTCAAAAGTTGTTATTGTCTACTATATGACAGACACAAGAAAGACATGATGAAAAAGCAGAAGACTTACTCATAAAAAAGACACACGACCGAAAACAAAACAACTTCCTTCATTTTTCATAAAATTTTCTAAAAACCCAAAAACCTAGGTAACATCCGAGTGACAACAATCCTGAAAATGTTTTAAATTTCAAAGGTCATAGAATTACTATCTATGGTCGATCATTGAGGATTGTACAACTCAAGAAAAGAGATAATGCACATACCACTTCTTTACCTACATGAGAAATGTCATTGCTTGACCACACTTCTACTCTCCATCTATTATCTTCCGCGCCACTTCCTTTAGCCGATGCGAAAAACTCAATCATGAAAACCGTTTCACAACAGATTCTTCTCAATTCCATTCCCCCCACCAGTTCCCGTGTTACCTTTCTCATGTTTCATCGAATATATGTACATCCATATAAACCTTGATGTCATTACAACAAATTAAACGCACCTGCAACGAAGTTTCTTGACAAGAAAGAAAAAGATCCCACCTCGAACATTTGATCAACTACATGTTCTTCCTTTCCGATCTTTCAAAAGATGAACAAGTTGAAATTTACAGAATCCGGATGGAACACAGAAACAATAATAGTGTACTCTATTATTTCGTTAATTTCTATTTACATCTTTACATTATAATTTCGTTAATTTTAATTTCTATTATAATTAATTAACTATAGGTCAGTCTTATTATTATGCTTATCAATTTTGAATATAGTTTTTTAATAGAGAATGATTTTTTAAAAAAAATTTACCTTGAAAGTATATAAATTTATAAAGATAATTCATTATAAATTTGGTTATTATTGTAAAATTCTGTCTAGAAAATAATCACAAATAATCGATCATTAGTTAATTCTAATTTACTTCATTAATTTTAAAAATGACTATTTGATTTGTAATACGAGTTTTTTTTCTTAATTTGAATATATAATTAATTTAGAAGTAGTTTCTTTTTAATGATTTTTATTATTCCACCAAGTTTTTTAATGAAAAAAGTATAAATAATTGAAGATGAAATAAATTCATTCAATTAGTTTTAAGCCAAATAAAAAGGTTAAAATTAAAGACTGATGCTACTAGTCATTTTAAAAAGTGACCTAATTGAGTAATTAAAAGTAGTCATAACTCTTATTGATAAAAAAAGTAAAACACCAACTTTAAAAGTGTAAGCAAGAGCATTTAGAGGCTCCTTTAAAAACTAGCACAACCTTTTGATACCAAAGTTAATGATCAAGTGTAAATTTGAAGTCAGTTTTCAATTTTTCACTTTTTTTATAAATAACAGTTGTGAAAATGTTTAAAAATTGAATCATTTTTCTCATATATGTTCAATTATACAATATGTTGAATTTTGCGGATTGAATTAAGGTTGGGAAGATTGTGGAGTTAAATTGAAATAATTTATGACTTGATACAAATAGATAAATGCTTAAAAATTTGATGAACTTTAAATTAAAAGAAAGATAAAGAGTCTTGATTGACCTGATTGATTTTTTAAATTCTTTCCCCGAATTGCTATGTATTTAAGTTAAAAGTGATGAAATTAATTTTCTTGAGGGTAAACAAAGACTTAAGTGTGAGGAATTTAATAATTGCTAATTAACTATATTCTTAGCATGATTTTAAGAGGATTTGCCTATTTTTGGATATTCTATAGGAATTGGTACTCAACTGGGCCTGTCGTATTATTTTTGGACCTTATTTTAGCTCTCCAAAGAATTAGGAATTAATTTTGGTAATTTAGAGTCAAGTTGGAGCAATTTTGTCTATGATTTTAGAGGAAGGATTTGGAACACTGTTCAAAACATGGAACCATGTCTAAGCCACGTTTAGGCTCAAGGAAAATAAGACCAATATAGATTCATTTTAGCGATAATTTTTACGTAAATTATAAGTTTTCTACGAGGGAAGAAACATTTGTGCAAAAAAAATGATATACGGTACACCTTTACTGACATTATTTTTACGTAATTTTTAAAGTTTTCTAATATAAAAAAGATTAGGATAACTTCTGTGAGGAGGGCCACTCATTAAAGATTTGAACTAGAGCATCATGAAATAAGAAATGAGTAACTTTGGAGAAAGAAAAAGGGATTTCCATTGAGATTCAAATGAAGTACTTTAAGATTCATAAAACTGTGTTGTGTATTCTTTCTTGATTGTTGTGATTTTCTTTATTTAATTACAAACTAAATTAGAATAGATGTAGATAATATGAACCTTAAAACTATTTGTTTATATCGATTCTTTGATTTAATCAAAGGAACAAAATTTTTGGTGAATTATTCATAACTACTTCTTATGTTTGAATTAAATATTGCTAGCATTTTGATTCAATTTCAACTTTCATATATAGAGATTAAGAAATCATATGCATAAATAAAAGTCGTGAAATGAATAGTAGGAGTTACTTAAAATCTTATGGAGGAGATAATATAAATCTTTTGGTTTATAACAAATCTAACAAAGGAATTCATACAATAAGTTTATGTATTCATAAGGGTTTTGAATAAAAAGAGATTTCGATAAATCAAATTAAGGATATGAGATGTATGTCTTAAGAAATAATATGATAATAATTTTGAAATTTATACTGGTATATGAAATAATAATTAATAATTGATTCAAGAAAAATGTAAGCATAAAAAGATTTTAAGGGGATTCTATATCTAGTTTTTTAATTAAATGATTACTTCATTATCATTTATTACTTTGGTTTGTTATTTTAGATTAAGTACTTTAGTTTAGTTAATTCTTTTTTAAGTTAATCATTCAATTTGATAGATTATATAATAGAAAGATAGTTATTTTCATTACTTATATTCCTTATGAGAATAATATTCATATTCATTAGACTATATTATACGAGTGATTGGTGCACTAGTTTAGTTGATCTTTAGTATGGTTCCTAAGGCATACATAAAAGAGAAAGGTATTATTTATTGCAAAAAATATTTATTTATAAACTCACTTTTTATGGTCTTCGATCACAATTTCAAGGTTTCTCTAACATAATATGACCAACTTGCATAAGTATCACATCACACAGTACCTCATCATATTATAATCCAATTGAGAATGAAAATAGCACTTGAGCCCTCATCTCACCTCATTCATTTAGACATTAAAGCTTGTATGGCCGAGATTATTTCATGGTAAGAAAGATCAAATTCTCAACCAAGGAAGTTCTATTTACATTTTTACAACTAGATTCATCAATAATTACTTTACATACCTTACTATTGGTATGACAACTTATATAAAAAAATATTCTCTCATTGCTATTAACTCAGTTTCTTTGACTTGAGAATTTAGAGTGTGTCTAATGATAAGCGCCTTCTTATCCATTGAATATTCAATACTATCTTTATCCTAATGTTTTAATGGTAGTAAGTGATTCTCATCACTCTCTCCTTCGGTCTTAATCCCCTCGTCATCACTTATGATCATTACGCTCTTGCTAGGAAATTGTAAAGCTATGTTCATCATACAAACAATGAAAATATTTGACATCTCAATATAAGTTTAGGTTCTAATATACCTTCCACTTTGGCCCTTTCCCTCCTTATCTAGGCAGTTCTTCTATGACTTTAGGAATAACCTTGTCATCCTTTTCTAACTTAATTTCCATGAGGATGGACCAGAATTCTATTGTGAATATTACCCTTTCTTTTTAATTGACTTTTCACCTCTATGTTTATAAGAACTATAGCTTATAATTCCACATAATCTTACGATTTTACCACTAATATCACACTATTTATAAACATAATAGCTTCTCGACCCTTTTTTACAATAGCTCGAATCATAATAATCTCTATCTTTTTTTGTGGTACTCCTCAATACTCTTTGATCCTTGAGTAAGCCATCACAGTTTCTTAAATAAATTCCTATAGTAGTAATTAAGCATAAATTTCCTCCTCATAATTAAATTTATATAATCCTATTTATCAATAAGCCTCTCACAATTCTTTCACCTATTTACCATATGCTGATTCCACCAAATAATATCATAGTTAGTAAAATTAATAACAATGTGTTTTAACTTCTTCTCTTTAGTGTAATAGTTGTAGTAAAAAAGTAACTCCATCTTCTTCTCCACTCTAAAAATGCCTTAGGGTCATTCTTCCCTTAAAATGAAGGAATCTTCTTTTTGATGTTCCAAAGTTTTCCATCTCTCTTTAAGGATGGCAAGCTTATTCAGTCTGTTGCCTAAATGATTATTTTAAAAAAGACAAAACGAGATCTTTTTGCCTTTACTTGTTAGAAGGATCAAGAAAATTGGGTTTGAGGCTCGACTTAAGGCTTTGTTAACTAGGGCTTGGCCTGTTGAGCTTAGGCCTAGGCCTTTTACCATCCCTATCTCTCCTAAGCTACCCTCTATAACTTTGTTTTATTAAGCACCTTGATTTGCAACTTTATCCACATTATTTCTTGGTGGTCAACAATCAGTACTCTATTCATCTCTCTTTTTATCATTATCAAAATCATCTTAAAGCACTAACATTTTTAGCCAATGTACATTAGAGTTTTTTTTAATAAATATCCCTTTTAGAAATTGGCTATGGCTTTACCTTACATATCTAATCAATCTCTAATGTCATCAAACATCATATTCATGCTTTTAAGTTGTTGTTGTATAGTCTATAGCATGAACATGTCATCATTCCTTCCTCCTTTAACACTCTTTTAACTAGACATGCTTCAACCTTTAAACAAATATTAGTTATAATCGCAAAGCACTCCTTCATGGATTTCTCTCATTTAGTATCTCTCATTACAATCTTATTTAATATAATATCCAATGAACGCCTAAGATTAAGAATTATATAGACACTAGTGGCATCAATTAATTTATCCTAGTACTCTACTATACTGATCTTAATGGGTATTTTTGCAATCCCTTTTCTTTCAATGCTCATACATCTGATAAGCCCCATCTAGTTGTCATCTCTCTACTCAAGTTAGGTTTAAATTCATTGGAGTCAGTTTATTCTCTAATTAAGTTCATCATGTTATAAGCCCATGTAAGATAGTTCTAGCTCTAGTTATGGAAAATTATAACATTACGTTATTTGTATAAAGTATAGACACAACTTCTTAGTGAAAGTTTGAATATTGTTTGATAACATTTTTAGGGAACTTGACTCTGTATGGTCATTCAGTTGTTCCCATATAATCTACGATAGCACCTCTGGTATTAAATTAATTTTAAATTTCTTTCAGTAGGTGATAGTTGAGGAAGAGCTGGTTGATGGTTTCAATTTCCTAGTTATAAAGCCTATAATTAGGGTTACTCAGTTATACTTTAACCTTGTCAAATGTCCTAAGTCTCCCCTTAATGACTAGCTATCATATAAATAAAGCTCTAAGAAGATTATGGTTAAACCAAACCAACTTGTGGTAGTTCATCTCAGTAGTTGTTCCCTAAATAATGATAGACAAGTTTTATTTGTGAATTTTAAAAAGCTATATTTCAAACAATGTAAGGTGTCCTCTTTGTTAGGATTTGGGTTGTAATGAGGGAGAATGTTCTTAAATGATGCTAGACCTCTTAAGTGTCAATTTCATTGATCTTTATTTATGATCACATCTATTGTAGATTAGTTAGGTATCAAATGCCTCAATCTACTCATATCGAGAGATAAATGTAAGGGTAAATTGTTCTCTAACTATTATACTAAAACCAAAATTTTAGTCCATTTCTTGGAATTCTTCTCATTCACAAATTGATCTTTTCTCTCAATCATAGTTATCATTTTAAAGTTTGTGAGTTTAAGTTACTATATTTAATCTTACATAAATTTTTATTCCTCAAGAAGTAGGAATGCATCCATTAGACATAAATTGATTGGTTTTCATTAAAAATCCTCTAAATCCTCTTAGCTAAAATTTTTAATAGAAGTGATACCAAGTCCCCCTTATTCTTTAGGGGGTACAAAATTCAGACCATCTTACTTTAACATTGTTTGCATTGATTACTAATCCCCTATATAGAAAATTCTTAAGGAACTTGTCTATTGTTTTAATTTATAGGAAACATAAGGTGTGAGCACCAGTAGATATGCAGATTATTGAGTATACAATTATTAGTTAGAGTCTCCCTCCATTTAAGAGATGTCTATTGATCTAATTGATAATTTATTTATTTATTGATTCAAATAGTGGTTGATAGTCCTTAAAAGGATTCCTAAATAAATGAAATAGGGTCCCCTAATTTAAAACCTGCAACTTTAGAGAGATTCTTAGATATATCAGAGGCACTAACTATGATAAAGATGTGGCTCTTGCTTGTATTAATTTACAAACTAGATAGTTCCTTACAAATGAGGAGAGAATTCATGAGTTCTTGAATATATTTAGAGTTTTCCCTATATAATAATAGTAAATCATTTGCAAAATCTAGGATGACTTATATCTTGTATTTTGATTAATAAATCTTGTTAGAATATCTACACATAGAGTGAATAAGTATGGTGACTGGTGGTTCTTTTACCTTGATCCTTTAACTCTTTTTATGATTTGTGTTCATTCTCTATTAGTTAGGATATTAAAGAATGTGGTTTTCACATAATGTTGGATCCAATGTAACATCCCATCACCGATGGGAAGGGTAAAATAGTAATTTGGGATGGGTTATGAGTGTGTAAACTAGTCTCGGCATGTTCATGCATAATATGGCCTCCATATATACATAAATTGTAATTT